>JANHGB010017261.1:6687-28240 GCA_026283785.1 Coracopsis vasa
AGTTCTGGTGTCCTCAACATAAAAAGGACATGGAGCTGTTGGAACAAGTCCAGAGGAGGCCACAAGGATGATCAGGGCCTGGAGCACCTCCCGTATGAAGATAGGCTGAGAAAGTTGGTGCTGTTCAGCCTGGAGAAGAGAAGGCTGTGGGCAGACCTCATAGCAGCCTTCCAGTATCTGAAGGGGGTTTATAAGGATGCTGGGGAGGGACTCTTCATTAGGGGCTGTAGTGATAGGACAAGAGGTAATGGGTTAAAGCTCAAACAGGAGAAGTTTAGATTGGATATAAGGAACTTTACTGTTAAGGTGGTGCAGCACTGGAATGGGTTGCTCAGGGATGTTGCGAATGCTCCATCCCTGGCGGTGTTCCAGGCCAGGTTGGAGAGAGCCTTGGGTGGCATGGTTTAGTGGGAGGTATCCCTTCCCATGGCAGGGGGGTTGGAACTTGATGATCTTAAGGTCCTTTCCAACCCTAACGATTCTATGATTCTAATATAAAAGATTAAACCAGTTCAATAAATAAATAAATGAGACTCAGATTTCCACCAGAGGTCAAAGCCTGCAGAAATTTGGGATTGCTGCATTTCTATCAGGCAGATGCAAGTGAGACATCTTAAGCTTCTGTTCTGCTTGTTACAAGGCTGAGCAGAACTTCCCTGAAGACACAGAGGGTGGCAGCAGAAAAAGAATTGCAATTTATTATTTTTTTTAATCAGCATTTTCTGCCCCTGACTTCATCAGCACTGGTTGTTCTCTTGCTTTGCATTTGGTTTGATCAAGATAATTTCACTCTCTACCACTTGCTCAGGGACAAATGCATTACAGAATAAGAATTCAGACAGCTGTAACCAAGTGATAACCAATTAGCACTGCTTCCATTTCAAAGAGAGAATAAACTCTAAAGGCATCTTGCATAGCCTGAGGTACATCTTTCCTATCAATATAAATCAAGATCTACCAAACAACAATACAAAAATGAAATGGGCCTAAAGGAGTTAAGGCACGTTCCCAGAAACGGCCAGTTTCCCTTTCAGCTGTTAGCGGAGAGGACAGACTAAGGAGACACTGGTTTTCCTTGTCAAGCCCACTACAATTTCCAACCCCCTCCTTTTTCATCATCTATTTTTAAATAATCTGCCCACAGAGACAGGCTTTGTGGTACGTCAGGTATGAACAGCACAGATGTGCCCTGAGAATGAGCTGAGCAGAACACAACAGTCCATTCAGGTACCCTCATGGTGTTCACTGTACCAAGAGCAGCTGGTGCCAGATCAGCACTGCCAAGTTGCTGATAGCCTCAGAGCAGTCTTCAGCTGGGCCAGACCAGCTTTTTGCTGTCAGCCCACAGACCTGCTAAGCCCAAAGCTGCCACTGCTGCAGCACAGAGTGCAGGGCACAGAGCTGATATGGTACCTTCTGGCCTCAGCACCTTGAAACACCAGCCAAAAAATAGCAGTGCTCCATTGATGTAGTTTGATTTCCAGTTCAAACACAGCCTGCAGAGAGGCTCTGTGCAGCTACTAATCCCACACAGACCCCTGCTGAAGGACTTTTACAACTACAGAGATAATGTAGGGTAGAATGGGGAATGGACAGACATTCTACTCACAAAAATTATCTAAGTTATAGCCTTTCCTGGCCTCCAAGCCTATAAAACCTTACTGTTTCCTCAACTCTGACACATGCACAAACAGGAAGCCAAAACCTTTCCCAAAAGAGGAAACAATAAAGGAATTCTAATCAGCTAACACAGAAAAATCTTCTTTATAGGACACCCTCTCTCCTTCCCCCTCTCCCCACTTCTAAGTCTTCCACAATTAATAAGCCCACCTTACATCACACAGTGACCAGGCTGAGATTAAACAAAGGGCTTAGCAGGCTAGAGCATACCTCAAGCTTTCAGTCCTGCAGGTTTATTCCTTCACAACAGGGTGCTGTTATACACTGATTCAGCCCTTTCAGATCAGGGCTGCATTCATTCCCAGCCAAGCAGGCTGGCACAAGGTCAGGTTTATGTAATAGGGTTACAAGAAACAGCACTGAAACAGATCCTTAAGGGAACTAGATCAAGATATCAGTGACATCCAGTCCCTATTGATTTTAGTGTGAGCCCAAAATGCTACCAAGCAGCTTCAAAAATCACCAGAGTGAGCCAGGCTCTGGCTCCACAGAGCTTTAGGGTATTAGATGGTGGAAGAAGAATGCTTAATGCATAAGAAAAGGTTACAGTTCTCACTGTATACAAAGTACCATTAAAAAAAATTAATCTATGTTATCTAGGTCCTGAGAAAACATTCCTAACAGCTAATGGAGCATGACTTGAGAGCTAATCAGACATAATTCATGCTTTTTCTTTACTCCATTCCTCCCCCAGTTCTCACACTATTCTAACAGCCTGGTCCACTATGTATTCCCCAGAGGAAGTCTACCTACACCAACCTCTAGAGCACTGGCCTGCTCCAGAAATCTGAGCTCAGAGCGGGGACCAGTCTCACTCCTCCAGCTGGTTCCTGGGCAGTTTTCTCAGTCCCATAAGGAAACGCACAAAGTATTCCAGCAATGCCTTCTGCAGAGAGAGGTGGAAACAGCAAGTACATGGCCCTGCAGGGTCTCAAGCTGCAGCATTTTCATCCTGGTTACCTGCTCATGCAGGCTAGAACCAGTAATAGCAGTCACTGCAGCTGTGGCCAGTCCAACCCAGCTGGCTCCTTTACTCCCACACAGGACTACGGGCTCTTACCTTCTCATGGCTACTGTAAGATTGCTTTGTCTTGGCCCCTTGAACCACTAGCCACAGCAGCAGCACCATCACCTGCAGCATGTACCCCACTTTGTAGCGTGACCCTTGTCTTCTGTGAGTGCACCTTTGGCACAGATTGAAAATACAAATCTCCACTGAGGGAAAATGACGCAAAAGGAAAGCACTGACTGCAACCCTTATGCAGTGGGACCATATTCTGTGTTGATTTTAAAGCTGGAATCTATAGCTAGATTTACAAGCTATATGTGGTACAGTAGGAATTTGATTGAAGGAAAACTTACGTAGTTCATGAATTAGCTCAGAGTTCAGCAATTTTTACACACATGGATGTGTAACTTTCAAAGTTACATATGTCCAAAAGCACCTTGGCAAATCAGGGAGCTGCTTAAAAGAACATTTAAAATGAAAGTAAATATATTAAAAATCAGTCCTTAAAAAGTACTGCTCAGCCCTTTTACCAACATGTTGCAACCTCTGTTACGCAAAAGACAACGGGCAGACACTAACACACAGGCAAAGCACAAGGAAACAGATGATAAATGACCAGTTGGGACCACTGTCCTTCACCCTGCTGCTTTTTAATCAGACCAGACTACCATCTTAAACATAAAGTGCAATCTAGTACTTCAAACATGCTGTAAGAGAGAATGTGGTGTCATCTGAGGAAAAAAAAACCCAACAAACCTAACTATTATGTTCTTCCAGGACATACTTAGAGAAGACATACTGAAGCAGATCTTATATTTGGCAGACAACTGATGGACACATACATCATGAACAGAGCCCCTTTTCCTGTTGCTGCCGAATCTGTTCTCAAAGAGAAAAAAAATTACAACCAAACCACCAAAACCAAAAAATCCCCATTTATTTTTCCTGCAAGGAAAGTAGTCCATAGAGAAGCAGGATGTGTAGGAAGTTCACCTCCAGGAGTAACCCAGAGACATAGCAAGCCAAAGAAGAACAGAGTTCAATTATGCTCTTACATTGACATTAATGGAAGTTGAATTAGGTCCAGCATTAGTAGAAAACAGCAGCTCTCCAAAGCACTGGCAGAGCAGCCGCTGTTGCCATAACTACCTCACTTCCAGAACCACGCGATTTAATTCCTATGGTTAAATATTTACAGGGCAGATTGTATGATTTCAGGGGCTGCAGGAGCAGCTTGTAGAATGCAATCTGTCTTCAAGGTCCTGTCCTTCAAGATCTGTCAAGGTCCTCACAGAGGATTTCTGGAGTCACCCCTCAGCTTCCTGCTTCGTTGCTCCCTGCACGCCTGGTTATCTACCAGGAAGGAGGAGCACAGCTGCCCCAGGAGGGAGGACTAGCTGGGAGCCAAGGGTGCCCATGGCACAGCCTGGGGAAGTGACTGCACTAGCAGGACACAGTCCCGCAGCATCTGAGCAAGGCAGGAGGGCGACAGTCACAGGTTGCACTGACAGTCCAGGCATCACCAGACCACAAAGCCAACAAGTTGGAGTCAAGGTCAAGCAAGTCTGGATGAGTAGGGACGAGGGAGGACATGGCTGTACCTGCAGCACAACTTCAGCAAGGACCAGGGATTTATCTGACTACAAGGGGGACTCTGCCACAGGCAGAGGTCCCAGGCAGGCTAGGCAGGGCGGTTAATGCCTGTTGGTGCACCCAGTATATGGCACTGCCCTTGCACCAAACTGATATTCTTCTACCAGCCATCACCTAAGTCACCCTGACCCACCCTGTAAACTTAAATTCTACTTCAGGTATATATGACTGCAGCAACTGGTATTTGCTGGAGTCATCCACCCATCTATAGAGCTACTGAATTCTTTCATGCTGTCTTTGCATCACCCTTCTCACAGCTCTGACACTGAAGAAACTTGCACATAAAGAACCAAGAAAAAAAGAAACAAACCAAAAACCAGGCCTGCAAAGATCTTACAATGAAATTTCCGAGAAAATGTGTGCTTCACTACATATACCACTAAAACACTCTTTATATCTGAAACTGCTTCTGGTACTCCCCCATGACTTAGCTTTAAAGTACAGACTGAGATGCACGACACTGCTTTAAATAAGTGCATGGCCAGTTTACACAGCTGCGTGGCATGTAGATGCGTATTAGTTATGCAGTTAACAATTGCAGTGGTATTATAGTTGCACATTTCAGGCCCATATATATTCTCTGTCAACATACTGTGACAAGAATTACACATGTGCATAATGTTTTCCATCTCAATGTCAGTTTATCCCTTAGGAAAAATGACATGCCGATTCAACTTCAGGTGAACCCCTACAATTATGAAGTTTCTCAGAGTAGAAACTTTGCAATTGTCTAGCTTCCTGTGCAAATAATGCATTACAAAATCCTTTGGTTAAACTCCTTAGGAAGGACCGAAGAGTGTGAAAGTCAGGGATCCTACCTAAAGCCTTCACTCTCCACACATCTCTGCTCCAAGGCAGCACACAAATGCCACAAAATTCTCATCCAGAATAAAAGTTCACTTGGCATCAGCAGTCAGAGGATACCATGGCACCATGGGATTTAAGAGGAAGTATGTTTACCTTGACAGATGACCACATTACTTCAAGGCATATGGTTGGTAGTCTGACTCGTGTAATGCTGCCACATACTCCCTTGCATGTTAGGTGCTGACTATTCCAAACAGATTCAGATGGAAGTTCTCTTAAATTAAAACTATGTTCAGGCCTAAGAAACAAGTGCAGTTTATTAGAAAATGAAATATCTTGAAAACACTTTGACAAGCATGTATATATATATATACACATAGAGACACTGTGGCTTTAAGTCTTTTGAACTTAAAACCACACTTATCTCTATAACCTCACAAATAAAAAAAGGTAGTGTTTAAATTACAGAAATCAAAGTCACACATCAGCAGTAACATTTACATCATTACATTTGGTGCAAATTTCAAGACAAACAAAACAGCAAACCAGGCTTCAATAAAAACAATCATTTTTAAAATGTATGTTCTAATTAGAGGAAATAAAAGTAATCTTAGAAGGTCAAAAATTATTCTGTTATAGGTTGAACAGTAGTGAAGAAAATAAATTTGTCAAAGGAAACACACTGTCATGTTGGGGTTTGGGTTACCTCAAGGGCTGAATACTACCATAAATAATTCTTACTCACCGCTCCCTCCCAAACTAGCACTTTGATTACTTGAAATAAACAATTCAACATTGCAGAAATGCCAACTGTTCATTTATTTTGTTGCTCTCTTTATCTGTGGGATTCTTAAGAGTAAGGAATGAGGCTGGATCACTAAATACTGATAAAATAATAATATTTTAGAGTAACTTGAGGGGAAAAAAAAAAAAAAAGGAAGAAAATCTCCATGATATGCTTCTATTGAAAGGTTTCAATCGTCTGTGCATAATGTTCAGAAATCAGCAGAAGAGGTAATACATTCAGAAGCTGACTGCAAGAGTCCAATCAGGCTGGTGGCCTGTGAGCATGGCCAGTGACAAGTGTTTACATCAACTTAATGCTGTGCCATGGAAATCCTTCCTTTGGATAGCCACATCCCCAAAAGAACCAACCCTAGTATATATGCTAAGTGTGGTGGTCAGACATGTTTCTTACATGATTCTGAAAGCCCTAAACAGCGAATTAAACAGCTTTTACTCTGGACTGTTCCATCTTGACTTTAGAAATACCAATAATGCTTCATTCTTCCAACACAACTATCAGATATATTCAATTAGTTTCACTAAGAACACTAAACTAAACCCCACAGCTCCCTTCTGAGGCAGATAAGACAGATTCTCTCCACTTTAAAGCAGAAACTTGAGGCACAGCACAGCTAAGTCGATGACACTGCTTGAACTCAGTCATTCTCCCAGTATTTTATTCTATTATGAAAATCATACATAAAAATGAATGAAGTAATACAGGTATACAAACAGATCAGTATTCTTATCAAAATACATAAACTTTACCTGTCACAGTTTACTTCATTCTGTTGTAACACTGGCTAAAAACACAAAGGTCCTGATAAATGCAGTATAACAAAGTCTGAAAAGGAAAACATTATGATAATGGTTTTATAAAAACCTGAGATGAATCCTTGATGGATTCAATTCCTTTGGTGAACAGAATCTCAGAGGTTTCTAAAAAACACAAAAAAATTACATCATCTGATAAGACCATTACAACCGAGGCTGACGTTACATTTGATAATGGGGCAGATCTGAAAGCCTTTACTGCACTGGCTGCAAAAACTCGGACGTGAACACAGCTTCTGCATAATCCTCACAAACATCCTGGAGCTCTGCTGCCACATCACACAGGGCTTCTTCTGTTAACTGCTCTGCAAGACTGAGGGAGTGGAAAAAGAAAAGGTTCAGAAAGTAAAATTCCAAATTCCAGTCATTCATTCCACTGCTACAAACGTTCCAATTTCAAAATGCAGATATCCATGGTTTTTCATGCTTTCTGCTGTTTAGCCCAAGAAAATAGGTGATACATGTTCCGATGTGTGTTGCGTAAGATACCAGAAATTCTATCCTCAGTCTGGATCATAGCAAAGGACACACTTTCAGCTAAAGTGTTACATCTCAGTTGCTTTGTTTTTTCAAGCTCTTAGATATTCATCCTGCTGTAGGAATAAGAGTTGACATGCTGTGGTGCTCATCCAAAGGCCGTTGAAGCAAATAGGAAGCTTCTTACTGATTTCAGCTGCCACCGAATCAGGCCTTACTGAGAGCAATAAAGTTTAAGAAAAAATGAGAGGAGAAATTTCACTTTTCAGTGATCTCTGGAGCACTGTAACAGATGTTACAAAAGGGAAAACTATTTTACTGTAAGAACCCAATTGCTTACTGGCCTCTTGAAAACTGCTCTTCAGTTGTGCATATATTCTAAAATATCATAAAGTTAGTCTGTTAGTCTTCCTAAGACCTTCTGACCGTGGCACAGGAGCGTTTTTTTTAAACATGCTGGGACACGATTTTACGGAAAAGGATTTGTAATGCCCTCTGGTGGTAAGGATAAGTCAATGAAGCATGCTGTACAGCATTTTAGTTTAATTCCAAGTAACAACATGTATCACATGGCAACAGTGGAATTCAGCTGTCAGGAGAGATTACTATCATTTCATCCATCTGCGAGTCCCAAGAAGGTGCCAGTCCTTGAAGTACCCATCATCACACAAACGGTAAACAGGAGTACAGTTTAGAAGGCAGAATGACAGTACTGAGAACTGACAAGGCATATTTCATGTAGATTCAAACCACAGTTACTAAAACCTCTGCTAATTGGGCAAACCATCACCATACGATTAACTTCACACATGCAAATAATCTCAAATATTGCAGGACCTTTTCTGGGAAACACTAATGTAGATGCCAAATGCCACTCAAATGAGCTGTATCACCAATTTCAACGTTACTACATAATCCCTCACTACAAAGATTAAAACTTGCATGGTAATTTACAGTGCTCTATTACTTTTTCGCTCACAAAAAGTTAGTTTTGTTTTCCTTCAATTTACCTGTTGATGATAGTCTTCTGAAAATAACTTAAGTCACCCTATATTTCACATAGTTGTTTCTGTGGTAACACCATAGAAAGATGTGAAAAATCATCACTCCTCCAGGTCATTCTGCTCCCATATCATTTCCTCCCACGAACACAAAGTAGAGAAACAGTCCAACAGGCTTCTGGCTTTCAATATGGAATTTAAATGGCCTCCTCCCAATGCCTTTCCCTGAAGGACAGAAAAACCTGTCCAGCAGCTGATACATTCACATCAGAAACACAAAGATACTTCACATACCTCTCAGCAATCTGCCATGGATTGAAACTGCCTACTACCTCATGGGAAATAAGCTTTAAGTGATGCTTGTATCTGCTGTTATAATCCAAGATGCTCTGGAGCATATGCTTTGGCACAGAAAGAGACACACAGCCCTCTTTCTGTAGAGAATTCCGAGTCAAGGGTGGCCGAATGTCATTTCCAGACTGCAATTTCTCCTCTGCTTCTTTGTTTTCATCAGTACCACTGGAAAAATGAAATAGTCATTAAGCCAGAACTCTATTTCAAATATCTTTTTGAAGGACCAGAAAATCTCTTCAAACAGTAACCACAACTTTCTGTAATGAAGACACACAGCTGATATGCACCACAGCCTAGTGTAAGGCCAAATATTCTACTTACTTGCCATCAAAAGGTTTTTCAAATAAAATGTCTGTTTCTGGCTCTGTGCATCTGATTACTGTGGTTATTTGAATTGGAGGAGGAGATGCAGGTCTGTCAGCAATTGATGCAATTTGCTGTTCTAGAAGGAAGAAAATAACATTTAAAATTGTTTCTTTGGAAGAGAAAAAGTACATTTACTGCAGGTAAGCCCTCACAAAGACTTTTACTTCTTTTAAGGGGAAGTCCTTCAGATAAGTAAAGTACTGAACCTCCTAATATGTATGTTCAATGTAGAATTTCCAAGAGCTCAGTGTATTAAAGCTGAGCATTTTAGGAATCCTACCTTTATTATAGTTTGTTGTGTCAGTGGGCACTTCTACTGAAGAGACAGAAAATATCACTCTAAAACTAGTGTAGTGTATTGAGCTTGGCAGTAAATCCAAGACATGGGAAAAAAACCCAACAAGATTTGGGCTAAGCCTTCACCAGTCTTATTCTGAGATTTTCCAACTGGTATAAAACAACACCGTTCCATTAAAGTCAGTATGTGATCAGATACTCAGCTTGAAAAACTCAGTGTAGCTTCACTATTGTACTCGATCTAACAGCAAGATAAAGAACAGAGCAGAAGGATGGGAAAAACAACAAGCATAAGTAATTCTTATTAGCATGCCACTGTGGCAAACAATATTAAAGTATGTACACTTATGTATGGAATCATCAAGCTATTGTTTGGAATGCTACCTTTCACTAGTGAACAATTTCCAACTAATATTACTTTGGTCCTTCTCAATTAAAAATTGATGTGAAAAGTTTGTTATTTTTCATCTGAAGGACTTTACATTGGTTATTTATTTTTCTATCCAATAAAAACAAGCAAAAAAAATGTGATTAATGTGAACTGGGAGCATCAAAATTGTGGTTTTCTTTCAAGGATTAAATACTTTTTGCTAAAGCATGTTGGAGAGTGAATTCTGTAGAGGAAAAGTTCAGGGTTCTGAGGCTGTAAAAATCAAACTTGCATGTACGTTACAATATCTAAAACCAGTATCACCATCACTTGAAAGGAATAAGGAATGAGAAAAATCTTCTAAGCTTATGTAATTTAATATTATCATCTATGTATTGCCAAAAAACATTAAACTGTCATGGGTTCACTCCTATCTTAATATTTACCTAACATTTACTCTTGAACTCTAAACCATTTAAACCGATAGTTTATTAAAATAAAGGGGGGAAGGGGAAGAAATGGGAGAAGCAAACTAGAAGGTAAGTATCTGCTTGCTCCTGCCTAAGCAAACTGACAGCAGGACAAAGACTTCATACCTTACCTCAGCCTGTGAACTCTAGATAGTTTGGAAATCATTAGCATGAGAATGATGACTGCTAAGTAATTAATGGTGTTTTAAAGAAATCAAGTCAAATGAGAACACACTAAATGCTCTTCTCAAGATTAAGATTTACAGATTTGCCAGTATCTCAAAACTGAAGACAGACAAATCATGCAGAGCTTAACAAGAAAACAAGTAAAGTGGCTTTTAGATTAGACCTTAGTGGTTTTAGGATTAGGCCTCAGACTTAGATAGTAAATTAGCTGTCCTCCGCAGTAAATTCAAGTAGTGAATTGGAGGGTATGTACTTATGGAATATCACCTTCACTGCATGAAAATCATTACATTTTGGTAGAAAACATTTAAGGTAAGGAATGCAAACGCCTAGAAAAGGGACAACATTCAAAGTTACTTGATGATTGGAAGAATGTATTAAAGATTCCTATCCTTCAGGTAAATTGCACTAGCAGTGTTTTCCACCCAAATGCAGCCCCAACAAAGGCAATTAGAAAATGGCAGTCAGTTCTCAGAAGAAATTCTTCCCCTCTACAATACTGATTTTAGAACTAGATTTTAGAAACAGTCCTCTGAAAGGAGCACCTATAGTAAGAAATGTGTCTGGATGGTGTTATTTGATCACACATAATCAAATTACTTTTACTTCACAACATATGAATTTAAAGATACAGATTACAGAAAAAACAAGTTGTATTAAAAAGATACTTACCCATTTTGTCTTCCTGGGCCCAGAACTCCAAATCACTGTAGACAATGTGGGTGAATCTCCTGCGTACAGCCTCCTGGTATCTCTGGTTTTGAACATACAAATTTCATCAATTAACACAGAGTTAGCAGTTCAGCTGTACTGATTGCTTTGACCCAATCAGAAAGCAGGTCATGATCCTCTGTGGTCAAAGTAGGCTTATTTTGCCTAGTTAACACAGAAAAGCAGTAGGGGTGTGAAATCACAGATACTCCTCATTCAAAATGCCATACTTGGAAGATGCAACTAGTCAGTAGCATGACAACTGCTCCCATTTCAGCTCAACAACAGCTAGCCAAACAACTGAAGGGCCCTCAGCCGTTCCTGCCTTACTACCAACAGAGAAATCAAATGTGTGCTTAAGCGCCTCATATGATAAAGACACTACACAATGTAAACTTCATGCTTCCAAGTTACAAATAGATTTCTAGAAGCAAATTGCACTAAGCTCTGTAGATATGCATTACAATGTATTTCACTGAACAGGATGGTTGAAATGGGACTTGAACCAGAAACTGTGGGAAAGCTGATAAAAAAAATTAAGAAAGCAATAAATGAGAAAGTTCAAGTCAAGGAAATCATAACCTCATTATATTTACATAGAAAGATGGATAAATAAGGGCACAGAAAACCATGTATTTGTTTGACTTTCCCCATGCTGCCCTGTGAAATACTCTGAATTGTCAGAGCATATTTCCTCGACATGCTCATGCTCCTGGAATACTGCAATCCCAGAGCACACACAAAAAAATCATATTCAAATACTTTCCAATCTGGGAGACAATCAACATAATCACCACACTGATTGTCCCATTCACATATTACCCAAACCGTAAAGTCTTGAGGTGGGAAGCAAACTCAGGTCTAAGGGCTCTAAAGCTAGCAATAAAACTATTAGGGCAAACCTTGTTCCATTCTCACAGTGTTTTGCTGGAAGCCCAAACTCCTTTCAAGTCTTTCATTTCAGGCACTGACCCAGTCAGACCTTGCTTCATTTAAGAATGTAGATACTTACAGTTATTACAACTTATCGGTAGTAAACTAGAAATTAGCACTAATGAGACCATCCAAGAGAGAAAAATCTTACTTCAATTTCTTCCATTCTTTCCAACATTGACTCCAGACTGTGAGTGTCAGCCATAGGCAGAGCCTTGATCTGGGGTCGCTCATGCTGCTCCATACTCCACAGTTCCTGACCAGTATCTTCCAAAAGATCATCCAATAGCTTTTCACTCAGAATATCTGCATTTGCTGCAACCTGCTATTAAAACAAAACAAAACACCAAACCAAAACATCACCAAACCAAACCAACCAATAAAAACAAAACAATTCCCCCCTGCCCCAGCAATGCAAGAAAGAAAGGGAAAAAAAAAAACCAAACAAAAAAGCCCCAAACAAGTGAGGGGAAAGAACATTTCTTCCAGCAGCTTATGGAAATAATCCAATTGCCATTCAACATTTCCCTTCAATGAAGATCCAAATAAATTTTTGACCCATACAAAAAGCCAAATCAATAAAACAAATGAATATGGAAAACGCTTGCTACACAACTTTGTTCCCAAATAGAAGACAAAACTGTCACAGGTTCAGAGATCACCCAGGAATTCAATAAAGTGAAGCAAAGTCCCTCATCTTACAAAACGCTACACACACACACTTAACTTCTCATACAGGAACAGCCTCAGAGCAGTTCCAGATGGTCAAAAGTAAATATATAGGATCCAGGCCACAGCTGTAGCTTTCAGTTATGCCCAATTTTGCCAGTTAGCAATTTCATTATTCATTTACCTATATTACTTTAAAAGAAAACATCTTTCCCCTTAAGCAACTGCATTCATTCAAGGTCACGTTAAGCAAAAAAAAAAAAAACAGAAAAAAGATGATGTTAGAAAGAGCTTTTTCATTGTTTCATAATGTATGTGGTTACCAAACAATACTTTAGAAGGCACATTTTTAAAGATATGGCTTATGTAAGTTGAAATTGTTAAGTCTGGGAAATCAGTACTACACTTCCAGATGCATTTTGCGATATGGCAAAGATTAAAAGTCATCTTAGATGTCAAGCAGCTTTACTCTGTGACATGATAGAATACACCTTCTCATACGTACGAGTTAAAAGGTGGTTTCTAAATGAATAATCCTTCAAATGACAGTTTGTTTCCAAGGAGAGATTGATCTTCTAAATAAAATGTAAAACCTCTCACAATAATAAAGCTTTCTATAGTACTAGTCATTTAATATTACTAGTCCAAATTTATTTAGTCATTAAATATGGTATTATAAGAATTATTGAGCCAACCTTATCAAGTTCAGTCACGTTCAGCATGGGACTCTTACAACCACTCAAAACCAATTTAAAAATGCATCTACTTGATAAGAAGCTAACAAAAAAACTGAAAATTTAACGCAGCTTTGCCAAACTCCATTACTCCATTCAAGGCCCACACACTGAAATGGAAATACACTCTCCAAATGTCCAAAACTCTGTTGACTACATAAGTATGATTTGAAAAGTTGAAAAGATACTGTGTTGCCCCTATATAAACCTTTTTCAGCTCTAAAGGCATCCTTCAAACAGTGGCATGAGCTTGACTGTACTACCTGTGTCCTATCTGACAGAGATTCCAAGGGCTCCCGCACTGCCTTCTCAGCTCTGTTTGCATACTGGTTTGGAGAAGCACTTCGTGACCTATGCAAAAAAGAGCAAATGACAATGTCATCCTGAAACTTGGTATGACAACAGGAACTTAAAAAAACCACATAAATGTCCTTTTCTGGGGACTCGTGGGAGTGGTGAGGAGACGACATCACATCTGACATCATTTATTAGCTCTTCAAATCAAATAATTACTTTTGTATTTTTTTCATTTCTCCTCTGCTAAGGTCAGTGAGAACCTTCACTCTTCCTGAAGTTTCTGCTTCAGGTCATGCTAGCCTTAAAAAATAAAACAGCAGCGTAGAGAGTTACAAAATAGACATTTTAACAACTGAAGAATGAAATAATGTGATTCTGAATATCAGTTTAGAAAACTTGCAAAACACTTTAGAGACAAAATTAATGCTGACTTTAACACCATATACACCAGGAAATTCTGTTGAGAAACAGGGATCTTTAGTTACATTTCTGCTGCTGGCAAACAGGCAACTTCATGACTACTCACAAACACTGCCTGGAAAGACAGGCTCCTTGTCTTACCATACACACTGCTTCGTACAGATCCAGCAGCTGGATCAGCATGTGGATCTCCTGCTCCAATTGCCACAGACAGTAGTTCCAAAGCTAATTTGGGGAGCCCTGGTCTAGTATGCCAAACATAGCTTAAAATAAACGAGCCAGCACTCTATTACTGGTTAGGACAAAGATATATATTCTGTCTTCCTGGAACAGGGAGATATTTCCCTTCTTAGAATGGTGCTGTGAATATCCATTCTGCATACTGTGTGTTTCAGTCAATGCCCTGCCTAGCACAGTTTGGATGGTGACTTCCAGACAATACTTGCACCTGATCCAGAAAAAAAAAATCATAAAGCAATGGCTCTTCCCAGGCTGTATGCACAAGACCACTTTGTGCCAACTGGGAGAAGCATATAACTAGCAGGTAGCAACCTGTGCTGTGCCGCCTGCCTTCATGGTCTGACAGCCAGGCCAAATCCATCCCACTTACTAATACAGATACAGCAGCATTTCCACAGGAAAGCAGCGTGAAGACAGGTTCTACTCCTCTGTGAACATACCGCTTAGGTGCTACAGGTGGGTGTGTAGGGTTTGGAGGCATGCAGGGTATTCTACTCTCCTTAGCAAGTCGTTTGTTCTCTTTTAGCTGGAAAGCTATAGTTGTCTCTTGAAATCGGGCATGCTTTCCTTGAGGCTGTATCTCTCTTGATTTTAGAGATTTCGGTGTTCCCTTAAAATAAACACAAGCACATTAAAAACACATATTCTAGTTGTTGAATTTTTAAAGTCTTTTACATTCTTTCAGAATTTGTCTTGAAGTCCTGCCTACTTGCTTTGTTGCACAGTTGACACGACTTAAAGGGAAGAACAACTGTGCCTGAACAGAACACATACTTAATCCTACAACTCTTATCTTTGCAAACAGTTCCAAGATTTCCAATGTTGCCCTTCATGGGAAAAAACTTCTTTTCAGATTTTCACGCTTATACTCGACATTAACTCGGAATAGTTCCAAACAGAAGGTTTCCACAGTAACATTTTATTCAGCCATGAAACTGAAATATCACCATATTTGTATTTACTACAAGGACTCTTAGACTTTTAGACTTGTCCCCTCAGTATGAATTACTGCAATGCTTAGCCTTTCTGCTCACAAGCTGCATGGATAGATAAGGGAAGCAGTAAAAGTTACATATGTATATACCTATGCTACCATAGCAATCTGATTTTCAAGCTGAAGGTGATACTCTAAGGGAAAAAAAAAAAGGGGGGTGGGTATTTAATAATAGTGAAAAAAAAAACCCTCAAAAAAACCCCCAAAACCCAAAACAAAAAAACCCCAAACAAAAAAACAACAGAAAAAACCCCACAAACTATTTGCAAAAGTTCTTTTTTTTTTTTTTTTTAAGACCCTGAAATATTCTGTAAAGAACTCGTTTCTATTACAGAAGCCTCTGGCTGGTTGCAAGGACTTAACCAGAAACCAGAATTTGTACTGAAGTTCTATGATTTCTGTAACCATGAAGTAAATGTCCCACACAACATCCTTGTCTCTAAATTGGAGAGACATCAATTTGATAGACGAACCACGCAGTGGATAAAGAACTGGCTGGATGGCCGCATGTCAAGAGTTGTGGTCAATGGCTCAATGTCCAGCTGGAGATCAGTAACAAGTGGTGTTCATCAGGGATCAGTGTTGAGATCGGTTTTGTTCAACATCTTTGTCGGTGACATAGACAGTGAGATTGAGTGCGCCCTTGCCAAGTTTGCCGATGACACCAAGCTGTGTGGTTCGGTTGATATGCTGGAGGGAAAGAATGCCATCCAGATGGACCTCGACACACTTGTGAGGTGGGCTGATGCCAACCTGATGAAGTTTAACCATGCCAAGAGCAAGGTCCTACATCAGGATCGGGGCAATCCAAGGCATAGCTACAGGTTGGGCAGAGAAGAGATTCAGAGCAGCCCTGCGGAGAAGGACTTGGGGGTGTTGGTTGATGAGAAACTGAACATGAGCCGGCTTCAGCATGCGCTCGCAGCCCAGAAAGCCAATCATATCCTGGGCTGCATCAAAAGGAGCATGAACAGCAGGTTGAAGGAAGTGATCCTGCCCCTTTACTCTGCTCTTGTGAGACCTCACTTGGAGTACTGTGTGCAGTTCTGGTGTCCTCAGCATAAAAATGACGTGGAACTGTTGGAAGCAGTCCAGAGGAGGGCCACGAGGATGATCAGGGTACTGGAAGCATCTCCCGTACGAAGATGGGCTGAGAAAATTGGTGCTGTTCCTGGAGAAGAGAAGCTGTGTGGAGACCTCATAGCAGCCTTCCAGTATCCCTTCAGCCAGGCGGTACGGGTGCCTCTCCCCTGCCTGCTTTCTCTTCCCACCCATGATCTTTTCCAGAGATGGGCAGCACATCTCCTGAATTTGTCTTAATTATGTTTTTAGGATCATAAAATCACAGACTGGTTTGGGTTGGATGGGATCTTAAGGATCATCTAGTTTCAACCACCCTGTCACGGACACAGACACCTTCCACTATACCAGGTTGCTCTAAGTCCCGTCCAACCCAGCCTTGAACACTTCCAGGAATGGGACATTTTAAGCTACATAAATGACCATCTGCCATTGCTGGGATATTCAATATACATATGTATTTGCACAAAGGATGAGGATATGTGGATGCAAACCACCTCCCCTCTCCCTTCTGTGGCTACAGAACAGATACTGTTATTTGAAAGAGGGCACAGATTCTTGCCCTTGTTTATCAAGGAGCTGATAATTGACTTTTCTAACCCAAAGCACAATAGCCTTTTTTCTACCAAAGTGCAATTTGAGTATGTTGTGGTTGCAGTTCTGTAATGACCTGGAAATTAATGCTGTCAGCCTGGAAATGGGAGCAATTTCCTTTTCAGGGGGAATGAAAATGCAGCTCCCTCCTCTTCTGGTCAAATGTTCCAGCCACTGCATGATCCTATCCAGGACCTTTTGTTTAGCTTTGCTTCAGCTCAATCATTCTTGCATCCTTTGTTCACTGAGATCCAGTTTCACTAGACAGATAGTACTCCTACCCAAATTACTGGGTAATGAGGCAGGCTTGAGGAAGGAGCTGAAAGCAACTTTTACACTTTCTAGCTATATTCTTATGTAAAATAACACTATTGCCTTCATCTAATGAAAATCATGATGACTGGGGGGGAGGAAAGGAAAAACAAGCATTATGGATGGTCAGCTTCAACTGAGCTTCTGAGGAGCTCATAAAGTGACTTCTTTGGAGTCTCTTGGAGCCCCTGCCTGGAGTCCATTCCCATGTATGTGACAAAGCAGCCAGGCAAACTGCGCTTTAACAGCACAAGTGACTGACTGATTCTGTCCACAATCAGCAAACAGTGAATGTGATCTCACCAGACCCTTGCCAGGTTATGCAGTGTTTTCATTCAGGAATTGAGGAATTATGCCTGCAGGACTGGATGGGTTCCAACTGGTGTGTTGGAAACTGCTGCACAGAGAATTGCTTCAGAGAATGGCAACCAGCGGTGCAACATCCACATGGCAGTCACTGACTAGTGAGGGGCTCCAAGATCAATGCCAGGGACTGATGTTTTACAGGATATTCATTGCCAGCCTGGATGATGACATGGAGTGTAACTTGTAGAGAGCATTGTGCTACACAGAAGAAATTGCTGCCATGGCACACAGCAAGCTTCAGTCCAGAGGCAGCTTCACGGGTTACAAAACTGGACCAGTAACAACCTCATGAAGTTCAATAAGGAGAGGTGCAGAGCTCTGTTTGTGGCACAGAGCACGCCCAGACATCTCCAAAGACTTCAAAGCAACCAGTGGAGCAGCAGCCCGGACAAAAGGGACCACAGACATTGAGGTGCATGTCAGGCTGAACATGGGCTGCCCTAGTACAGAGGCTCAAGATGAAAGCACACCTCACCCTAGACAGATTTTGGGACTGAGGCATCAGTAGCGGAGAAATGCCTTCACCTAAGTATTTCATGTGATAAGACTTCCAGAATTTGCTTGGGATATTATAAAATATTAATGTTCTTATATTATACTAAGTCTATGCTATCTTTATTTACCATCAACATCACTAATTTTACCTGTCATAGAATAAAAGTATCTGAATGATTACATAATGATGCATGAAAATCAGTAACTTAAAAGCTAGAAAAGTAGTTGAAATGGCTACTACGTGTTTAAGTAGATAATCATGCCTCAGGCCCATCCTTGCAAAACTTCTATTTTTGGATGTGAATCACTGCCTACCAAAAGCTTTACAAAAGATATTTCAAGCTTGCAAGGATTTGGAGCTCAATTCCCGTTGCGTGCAGATACAGCTCCAAACTGCCTGGAATGGGCATGCACCCGAATCCTGGGACCCACAGTGCGTCTGAAAGAGAAGCGACAAACTGGTAACAGCACTCCAAACTACATACAAAGCAACCCAAAGTTTACATATGCAGGCTGAGATTTAGATGATGTGATCAGCCTCATGCTGCCTTTCTCATTGTAATCAATTACATTCTCTTGCCTGTCAGGATTGACTACTTTCATACCCAAATAACATTGTATGTAAACCTTAAAATAATTGAAAAACATGTCCTGGTCTCTTCTAATACCCTGAAAAAGATGCAGCAAATCATTTAGAAAGCGTAACAGATTCTTGTTTAACCCACCCCCTCAGGTTTTTCAGTGCCAGCACAGACTTTGTAATGCTACAGCTTTTTGTGCAATCTGTTTATTAAAAGTTTCTTATTTTCTTCACCTTAACTAATATTTAAGTATAAAACTGTACCTAAACCCATGTATGACATAAACCTCCTGTCATCTTTTAAAACCAGGTGCTGCAACTCAGGCAGGTTAAGTAAGAAGGTTACTACAGCTTCAGACCACTGAAGCTGAAAGAGAAGTGGGTTTTTTTGGTAGAAAATTTTGATCTGTTTCATCTTCTTCATGTCTCTTTTAGGTCGTATCTGTCAGTCTTGTAGCCTGCAAGGTTGCAGCCAATTATATCATGATTGGATTGCTAGTGATATCAAACTAGGTTATACAAAACCACAAAATTAAGTTTGGTTCTTACCCTGATACAGTTTCATTAACTACAACATTGCACAATTGTATCAGCAGTATCTGACCCTCAGCTATAATAATTCACTAGGATGATGTCATCTAAGATGTCACATTATGTAGAGGAGGTGCTATGCAAATAAACTTGATAACAAAATGCCTTCCTTGCTTTTGAAGGTTGACTTCAGGGGCTTAGTTTTTTGTGTACAAAGGAAAGATCCCAGCCTAAGTGACTGAGCCTCTTCATGACAATCTCATTTTTTTAAACCCTTTGAACTTTTAGGATTTTTTTCTTTTCTTTTTTTTTTATTTATAGATAGGATTAATCATCGAAAGTATCTATGTGCTTTTGCTTTCTAATAGTAATTCAGGAGGTCAATGCAAGGCCACTACCAACCTTCACCTTTGGATTGTACATACATTCCTTTGGGAAGAACTGTGCGGGTCACTTCAGATCTTGTAATATTTTGCCTTCTTTTGAATGGAAGACTACAAATCATATCAGTGATAAGGCTGTAATTACATTGTAGGCCTGCTGCATTACTTTTTTCCTACTTCTATTCCCGTCCTCTCTCTCCTTCTTACCCTCATCCTTTCCACAAGTACTTAATGCTCCTCCTGTTAGCTGTAGAAGTGATACCCTGAAGGGAAGCTTTTCTGGGGGTAGTTATTTTGTGTCCTCTGTCCCATGCTAAACTTAAATTGTTGCCATCAGTTCAGTTGTAGAATTTATTTTGCATTACTGTGGAAAGATTAGTATTTTTACAATTATTATCTAGAATTCCATTGTGATTACATTTAAATATTTCTGATTTTAGCAAACCATGCTATTATTCCTTCTGCTGCAGCATATTTATATTGGATCTTGTGAAATCTGACAACACCTTTTCATGTACATTGGATTCTCATTTGCATCTTGGTCATAAAAAAGCAAAAGCTGCAGTTTCCTCACCATTGTCCTATTTAATCTATTTTTTTAATTCCCCTTCAGTCATCCACCAGTCTAATGTTTGTGGCCCAAGATCTGTCTCCTAAGGTGTTGAATCTGCAATTATTCCTTGTGGGTGTTGTACAATTTCTTTCCCTCTGTCAACCTCTGTTTTGTCTCTAACCAACTCAGCTGACCAGACCTGCAATTTGTCACTCTAAATGTTATGTATCTTTATTTGTTTATGGTTAAAATAAGAACAGATTTTACAGTTTAGAGTTTCTCAGAACTTGTATTACCATCAGTTTTGATAGTCTTGAGTTTCCACAGTATTTCAAAATGGAAGGATGGTGCACCAGGAGAAGAAAAAAGCCTAGAGATGACTATTTGCCTAAGCTGCATGGTTAAAAAAACCCCAAAACAAAACAACCACACAAGTTTTTGTTACTACTGATCTTATTTCTGTTCTTCCCCCACTCCCAATTGCTTTGCAAAGTTCGTAATTCACTGCTTCCAAAGGTTCTTCAAACTTGTTCTACTGGTTTTCAGAAGCTGGCAGACTTGTTTTCCTAAGCTCTTCAGTATACCAACTGAATTTAATTCAATTTTTCACTTTGCTCCTACAAAGAATCTTGGGATGCTCCTTGAAGGGCCTTAAATCATCCCGTTGTATCCTATGGATGTATTCAGTGTGTGCTCAACAATACTTTAATTACGGGGTATACGAAACCATACAGAGCCGTGCTAAAATGAAGGCACTGTTTAGCAATCATAAAGACCTTGAGCCAACAGTTAATAGCAAAATGTCTTGTGGTGAATAATGCAGTCAGCTCTGAGGGGAGCGGATTTTAATGAAAGCCCTTTCCTTTGCTCCCTGTCATGTGGCTAAAATGGAGAGCTCTCAATTCCTTCTCATGGGTGGACAGAGGCAAGTTCTTGCCCTCATTTCTATCATATTAGGTCTGCGTTTCCGGAGGTCTGTAGAGATCTACAACTTGTGAAGCTTGAGCGTCACTATTGGCGGTAGCACGGAGCCCTGGTGCCGTGGAAAAATGTGGGGCTGGTTTTATTTTTGCTAGTGTGTATTGCCAGAAGCAATGGGGGGGGTGTGGTGTGGTGTGTGTGAATCCCGTTCAAAACTGCTCATGTGTTTAGTGAGGCTACGCTTCTGCTGTCGGCATCACGAATTTCTGTCTGAAATGGCACGGTTCAGGATCAAATGAGGAAAGGCGCTGGTGCGGCAGAAGGGCAGAAAAGCCGAGGCCTGCGCTGGGTTAAAGGAAACACGGTCTTCCGTTAAAAGGGCTGCCGTTTCCACACCACAGTTGGGCTGGGAGGCGAGGTGGCCCGCGGCTGGTTTGACGCCCGGGCTTC
>JANHGB010017265.1:0-20514 GCA_026283785.1 Coracopsis vasa
CACCTCCTTCAACCTGCTGGTCACACTCCTTTTGATGCAGCCCAGGATACGGTTGGCTTTCTGGGCTGCGAGCGCACACTGCCGGCTCATGTTCATTTTCTCATCGACCAACCATTTAACTGACACCAAGTATTCCTTTAATTTAAGAAAAAACAATGTGAGGTGGTGCTATTACAATTGATTCTTTGGTGCTTTTGGTGTGGGTATATATCTTCATTTTGTGGCTAAAGCAGTGGGCAACAAATCTTTACAAGCCTTTACAAAGCTTACCAACCATGAAACAGATTTCACGTACCATCTGCTGTGTGAAGGACACATTAAAGTAGTCCCCATTTCTCCAAAGCATCAGCACATTCATGCAAATCCCTATTCTCCTACCTGTGCTTTTGAAAGTGATGGAGTGTACTATCTACACAGTTCATTGAATCACATTTGAACTGTGCAGTCTTGTTCACAGGAAAACTAGATAGCGAGATAACACCTAAAATGCAGCACACTTGCATGTATTCCACATTTTCACTTGCAGCAGAGGTAGTCAACTACTTAATATGGATAATTACTCTGAGAATTAATTTTATCCAAAGTCCCATTAAGGGTGTAACAAAATTTTATAAAAGCTGTTAAAACTTCTGGAAAGGGTAAACTCCTGACATTCAGTGCTGGATTAACAGCAGTTCCTCAAAGAATTAATCTGTTACTTGTCACAGTTGAAGTTACTTTATTGGAAGTCTATTTGAACAGCGAGTCAAAAAACAAAGAAAAAAAAGAAAGTGCATTAATAATGAGTTCAGTGGGTTTCATTCATATTACTGGCTGAACCAAGTCATTTTAGTCCACTTAAATCAGGTGTAAAGACTTTTTATCCAAATAGATTACAGTGACCATACATACACCAGAAGAAATGTTTCTGGCGCCACAGTCTAGTGGTACATTAACATATGTAGATTGTGACCTTGCTGTAGGCTTTTACTTGGTTTATACCGGCAAGATGATCTCGGCTTAAAAGAGCAAACACACTGGAAGGTTTCTTGATGATCAATGTTTATTTCTTTTAATGTAGTGATCAAAACCCCCACAGAGTTATTAATTGTCAACAGAAAAGTGGTTGTCAGCAAAATCCATAAATATTAAACTGTCATCAGAATCAGTAGACCACAGGAACCACCTAGAGAGACTGTAGACCTTTAGAAACAGAATGGTAGGCAGTCTGCAATGCGTCGTGTCTAAAACTCTTCATATGGTCCAAGTAGCACTTCCATAGGTTTTCGCTTCAATTTACATGTATTGCTTATATTCTACTTTGATATTCCGGTGAGTATTCTATACAATTCTAGCATTTAAACCAAACCATTCCAAAAGTATTCATTCCTTCATGTGATCCTGAGGATCCAGCCATTCCATGTGACAGGAAATCCAGTGCTGAGCTTTGTGTTGTGGATTTTGTGCTATTAAAGTATATATTTGGAATGGGACTTTGATTCAAGGAAGCTTTTTGCAGATATATCAGTTTGATTGCTTTACTCAGAATTTTTATTTTGGAAGGAAATAGCTCATTGTTTAAAGGAAATAAGGAAGGTGCCTCCTGTGTAAAACTTTCTCTTTACTTGCTTGTAGGGCTTTTATCTTTTTTGTTGGGTAGTGAAGTAAATTTCAAAGAAATTAAATTCTGTATCTGAGATGTCTGGGTTTACCACAGATGGAATTGGGAAGTTTCACTGTTTGAAGAAGTTTTCTCCTTTATTCACACCTTGCAGCTCAGAGCTATCTCTGTCATATAATAAAAGAAAACAACTAGGTAACAGAATGAAGCAAAAGAGGCAGATTTTTGTAAGTGTTAGCTGTGAGGCTTTCTTGTCCTTCAACATTGATTTTTGCTAAATGCCATAGGCATAATTCTATTCATTCTTGGGAAGTGATTCCCTAAACTGCAGTATAAAACTTGGCTTATCACCTTAAAGACAATCTTAGTCATTTTGGAAATCTCATAAGGTAGTCTCACAGGAAACATTCCTTTCATTTGCTTACTCCGATTGAGTTTCTCTTACCATGCTATCCAAAGCCAGCTTGCTTAGTTTCATTCATTCTTGCCCCTGGTCTATTCATAAATAAGCTTTAAAGAGGCTTCGTGGTGCCTCAAATTTAGCATTATAAACTATATTTTAAAATAATAACACAGAGTGAGGGGTAAAAAGTTTTTATGATCCAGTTCAAATTTTAAAGCAGACCCTATCTGTCCAAAATAAATGTTTTGTTTTCTGCTAAATGTGGATTAAAAGGAAAAGTCACGTTTCTTTCCAAGAGAAAGTAATCCAGGAATTATTTCAAGATTCATTACATCAGCTGTGTCAGTTAAACATTACATCAGGCTGTTGTTTTTGCAAATACATAGCATGGAATTTTAAAGAGAGAAGAACTATATATATTACTGGAATGCTTAAGAAGTGAATTCAGCATAATCACTGTTCACAGAATGAGTAGTTAGTGACACTGTCCTGTGCTCCTGTTATTTGTCCTTCTTGAACATAGTCTTAGTGTTTAGAAAGACTTGAAGTCTAAAGCTAGGAAAGCACCAGAAAAATTAAGAGAAATAGCAGATTAATCTCTCCATGGCTGTGTAAACATAATTCTGTATATTGAATTGAGGGGGTGCTAATCCCTTACAATCATGTTTCTTCCAATTAAGTTGCAGGGCTTTAAATATTTTCAATCACAGGAAGCTGAAGAAGCAAGTGCAATGTCAGGAAGGAGAGGAGGGTGGTAATCCTAAATGAAAGTAATTTTATTAGGAGAGAAAGCAAGCAGCAAACAGAAGTTCTGAAGTGGAGAAGTTCAGAAAATAAAAGATTCTGCAAAATGCTCTGACCCCCTAGGGAAGCAAAGAAATAAAATTGGGATTTTCAGCTTGATTAAAGTTTGATTTATGAGCTGCTTTTTGTTAACAGCAGTGGAACAGGAGGAGGAGAAAAAGGATTTAACTTGTAAGGGAGAAAATTCTTTTGGAAATTGCCTTCAAGTTCATGGAATTTAAAAGAAGTGACAAATGAAACTGTTTCATAAGTACTCCTCTTGTAGCCTCTGTGCTCTCCACTCCTCCCAGTTCCTACTTAATGATAAATTATAAATGACAGTGAAGTAATCTAAAAACAGCAGATGAATAATTTGATGTTTTATTATTGTTCAAGAGTGAATAGCTTAATAGTGGGGCATATGTTCTGTATTTATATTGTATGCATTCTTACTTAGGTGCCACAACAATGCATCAGAAGATCTAGATCACAAGCTTAATTTCCATATGTGGGAGTCTTTTGCACAGGGGTTATGATATGTAGGGGATGAGGAGGTGGAAAAGAAATTCAAGAAGTGCTGAACCTCTGTGCAGTCTTTCACAAGCAAAACTAAGATGAGGGAAATATCAAATAATGAAGTCTCTAAAGGTTTTTCTCCTACTGGGAAGGAGTATGGTTAAGGTTAGGATTGGCAGGGACTGGTAAGTGATACAGCTTTCTTCTTGCTCCATGTATGGAAAGATTTCTCCATGTTAGTTGCATCAGGCTCTTACCCCAGTTTCGCAGCTGGTGGTGTGAGCTTTCACTCCACAGCAAATGGAAAAACAAATCCTTATTTGATACTGCTGTCCTTTTCTCTGCAAAATACTAGGTCAGTGACCTCTGGACCCAGCAACATAAATCAGGATGCTGTTTCCATGGGTCTAGTTCCCTAAAACGGAGTCATGGTGACATCCTACGTTAGGTTCAAAGAGAGATAATGTATTAGAAGTTAACAGTTCTTTAGTGCACTGCAGGGTTAAAATGCTGTCATGCTTTGTAAGTAATAATGCTTTCTTATTGGCTTACAAATTGAAGTTACTTTTGTAGAATCTCTTTTGAAGGTAAATGTAGGAGTAAAATCGCTTTTCAGTTTGAAATTACTCGGACACTGAAAATTCTGAGTTGTCATCCTAAAAATTCAGGTTGCTAGGGATTTAAAAACCCTTTACCTTCATTTGTAGATAAAGAACTGAATCTGTGTAAGGTAATAACACACAGAGTTCGGGTTTGTTGGGGGGTTTTTTCACTGAAAAGACATCAGAAGTTTTAAATGCTGTGATCCATAAGATAGTTTTGACCACTTTACAATTACATGAAATCTTTCATTAATTTCAGTTTAACTTGAATTCTAAATAGACTCCCAGAATTTCACACCAGTAAGAACGAAGTTGTCACTGTACTAGGTGATACAGTAATTTCAGTTATAAACAGACTGTGCATTTGTCAGTAAAACATACTAAGTAATATGCAGTAGCTCCTGAAACCATCTGTCACCCATCATCAGGGCTTCTTTATTTCTAGAAATATACCTATTCACTATAAGGGCAACTCTACACAGTTTGCTAATACATACTGTCTCTCAGGGCAAAATGGAGAAAATATAAATAACTGATTTTTAATTTATTTTTTTTCCTTAAAAATATAAACCAGTATATACTGCATATATTTTTATGGAATTCTTGGATTTAGTGTTATGTTGGCTGTCTATCAGCAGATATTAGCATCTGACTAAAAATAAAGGTATGAACATGCATGGCATTATGCATCTGTTCAGCCAACAAATTCTCTATTTCACTGCTTCACTAGGAGTCAGTATGAGATGTGAGTTTCCCCAACTACTAGCCAAATCAAGATTTTCCATCTGGAAGCCAGTAGGCTGAAGCTTGTCTCTAATATCTAATGATGATAGGCAATAATATATCAATACTGTCAGTATATCACAATTTCAAACATCCCCTGTTTGCTATTCTTATGTATATCATACTTTCAGAGGTGCTCAACCATATGTATGTGATACCAAACCATACTGGAGGTTGTAGGCACAGTTGTAACAGCAGTGTCTTCATGCCTCCTTTATACCAGGGTGCAGAATCTGGTCTAATTCCCAGCACACCTGGCACTGGAACTTGAGGAGATCTGGGGCTGGCTTTATCCCATTTCCTTTCACCAGCACCTTCAAACACCTTCCTCTTCCCATCAGTAGGGCACAGAGCAGAGGAACTCCATGGACATGGTGGATGGGAGGCTGAGACAGGGATGGGTCAGGGAGGAGGATACTACATCCTTGAAGAGGTTACAGCTCTGTAATGAGAAAGCAAGTTAGCGGAAAGAGAGAGAGAGATTTGAAACATCCAAGCGGTTCACAGGTATGTTATGTAGCAAATATGTTGGCATGAAATTAATATTAAATGTCTTTTAAAGACATAGTGTATTTGCTGAAGAATCTCAGCAAGTACTGGCACTGCAAGTATAAAGCTCTGTGGGTTTTGCTTCATAAATGTGTAGGCATGAGGATAAAATTGATCCCTATATAAAAAACAGAAAAATAAAGATTGCATACCAAATGTATTTAATAAAGGCAGAGTACCTTCTCTTCCATCAGTCCACATACGTAATATCGGGTTGGATGCAGTGACAGTGAGTAGTGGTGTATGTAAATTTACAAATATCAATCTCAAAAGTCAGAGTCTGATTGCAATCTAGTGTCTTTTCTGTGTTGAAGGGTTGCCTTTATTACATTATATGCAGTAGATGACTTCTGCATGTAGAGATTTGTCCCTATAATCATTTGTACCTTTAAGCCTATCTTCCTGTCATTTGGGTGTTTCTAAGCTGACTCTTTACCACTTAAAGAAGTCGGACTGTCACCACACTCCTGGCTGCCACTGTTGAGGTCTTGGAAGAGAAGTGGGCTTAAGTACTGCTGATGAGTGTTATCTGTAATTTACCATGAAAAGCAGAAACTTTCAGGGTAAAAATTCTGCCCTCTCATATCTTTTCTGGGTGGTATTTTATTTTTAATGTACTCTTACAAGGTAGCTTTGAACTCGACTCATATAAAAGAGCCTCCAGCCGTACATCTTACAAAAGGCACACAGACCTCATTTAATCATTCTTTTTATTCCTCTGACTTGAGTGTGATCTCTGTTCCACTCTCACTGATGGATCTGGGACTTTTAACTTCATCCAAATTTGTTCTTGATCTAATTCAGTAGAACACACAGCAGAACAGATTTCCAAAGTGGAGTAATAGCCACTTAAATATTGCTTAAGCTCATCACATAGAGACACAACAGTTTCAGTTTCTTCAAAATTATTTTGCGTCTTCAGCAAACATGATTATTCTTCCTCCTGCTTATTAAGGTGCCATCTAAGTCACAGCATGTTCGCTATAGGCCAGATGTCATTTTGTGATCATTGTTACACCTTTTGTGTTGGAATGAATTTTTTTGCAAGTGCTTGCCACCATGTTGAAGAATGGTTTTTGTTTTTCTTAAAGAGAAACAGGGATGCTTCAGCTTGGAGCATAAGCTACAAGTGGGGTACTCGCCTACTCATTCTCATTAACAATGAAATTCAGCTTTTTGGATCATGTAACTGTTGTTCCCAGGCCACAACATTCTTTCACAGTGTGAATTCCTCCACCTATTTTCGTCAGATTGGAGTAGATAGATCAGCAGTAATACATTTATTGTTCAATTACTCAGAAGTACTCTGATTACTGAGCCTACAGAATAACAATGCTTTGGAATTTATGGAATGCTGTCTTGAATCTTTGAGTCAGATGGGAAAATTTTCCCATCTATTTCAGTATGAGTAGAGCTGTAGGTCAGCTGAAGTGGAATTGGATTTGAAAGCTGGGACATCTTTTCTCATTAGCCAGTGCATGAAGTAGCAAATAGGTCTCTATAGCATAGACCCATCTGTGTGAAGTAACTTTTCAAGAAACTCTTTTTTCAGCACCATCCCTTTCCATTCTTCAGTAAGCAGCTTCCTAGAAAGCAAATGTAAAACAAAAACATTATTAAGGTGAAGTGTGTCCTGAATCAATCACAAATTATTCTTTTCCTCCAGGTGGTATTTCCTGGTGTTCTTTTTGCTAGGAAGGGCAATTTTTATTACTTTTGAAAAAAAAAATAAATAACTATAGCCATGCAATAATACCCAGTTCAGTTATCCTAACATGTTGGCTCCTAAAGTGTCAAAATGGTAAGATAAAAGTATATGCTGCACAAGCTGGCCATCAAAGCAAAATCATACACAAACCTGGAATACTCTGGCCATCAAGCTTTGGTATGGTACATGCAGAAGAGAATCATAAATGGTCAGAGTTCATAAATTAGCAACTGCACTGCTGTCACAATTGTGCCATGACTATGACATGTCATTTCCTCACTGTGATTAACTGCGCTTTACCAGAAGTCCCTTCTTCAGTAGAAGAAAATAAGAGAGTTAAGTTTCTTTTATATTTCACTTAGTTCATTGTGACCATAGACTTCAGTCCGTCTGATCCAAATTGGTTAAATGTTAAAGCAATTTGGCCTCTTTTAGCTCCAGTTTCTACTTTCAGAACCTGAAGACCGTGAACTCTGTCTTACTAAAGGGTAAACTCAGTTTTATTTTCTGTTATGTAAGCTAATTTGTGAGGGGTTCTCATAATGTCATGTCTCCAAGGAGATTGCAATGAGTGTCTTAAAGTTCAGGCCAAACATGGGAATTTGCTGTCCGTGCTATAGTATTAATTAGAACTAACTTGGATCTTTTCAAAATGTCCAAACTCTGCAATTCAGAAAATGGGAAGTCTCATCTACAAGTGATCTGAGACCTTAAACAAATTCCATCAGAAGTGTATTTAGAGTGGAAATTGGGATTCCTCTGTTGAATCTCTAGCTGTTCCATTGATTCATTATTTTTCACTTAGCCTTCAATTCTTTCTTCATTAATGGTTGTCATATTGCTGACATTTTTATAGGGGCATGACACCTAATTATTACATTTGGCAGACTGACACAGCCAAATGTATTTTAATATATAATAAGGTATTATGACTTGAATGAAAACAGCCCTTATTTTCACCAGTGTTCTTATTATGTAGTGTTGTGGCCAGTCTTAGCAGCCAGTCCTCCGAGATAACTAGACCAATCAAATACCATGCAAGTACTGTTAAACAAGATCCTAAGATACAATTCCTTTAAGACAATAATTTACATATAAAGAAGCAGTGCAGGGCAGGCTATCAGAATGATTCATTTTGTTTCACTCAACTCTGAAAAAAGGAGAATGTGTACAGCTCACTAAGGCTTGTTGCAGTATTAGTCATGCAACTTAGATGTAGTTTCACATATGCTATTAGTTATGGTCAGTTTGGATTCTCCACATTTCAGTTGTGCGATTCTTATACTGGGCTAATTCACTCAAAGAGCTTCTGTTTCATTTTGGCTTGTGGGGATTTAGTTTTTTTTGTTTGTTTAGGTTTTTTAAAAAATAATTATTTAATTTAATTAATTATTAATGATTTAATTAATTTTTTTAATGTGCTAATGTATCCGTTCCGTGGACATATCCATGCAATATTTTCTTGGATAACCTATTCATCTTGTGGACCATGTATCTTCTCATAACATGGTTATCTGTGAACCATCCATCACAGTATGTTTTTCTTCAGTAACAGATTACATTATTTTGAACTGTCTTACACATTTTTTCAAAGCACAGTTCAAGGTTGCCTTAATGTATTTTTGGTCATCCAAGTATTGTTACTGTGGGCGTCCTGAATTTCTGGGGATCTCTGAAAATACAAGTTACATAGTAGCAAAAGAATATATACCTGTGCACGTTTGTGTAATACTTTCTGAACAACTTATTACGAACATCTCAACATCTCATATAATGGTAGTTCTCAAAGAAGTTTGCTTAAAACAATTTGATTTTCTTCAACTTAAAACAGTACATGCAGGTTTGCCTTTTATTTTTGGTATCAAAGTTCACAGAAACATAGAGTAAGTAAAATGCTGCAAAAATCTATTATGCTTTGTTCAAATGGAAGGATTAAAGAGAGTTTTCAAGGTAGTGAATACAGATGGGTTTGCCATTATCCCATAAGAAATATGCTTTTCTGCTTTTGCATGGCTACTACATCTGAGTCATCATTCCCTATACCAGTTTCAGAACAGTCCGTGGCTGAGTGCTGCACTAACAAGAGAACACAGCTGTGATTCCCTACAGTGCAGTGGTGATCATGACTCATATAGATGCTGGTTGATGCAGTAACCATCCCTCTGACGTGCCAGGTGAATCCCCTGTAACTCTTTGTGATGGATGCTACCTGGTTTGTTTGCTCACAGCTCACTGTATTGATGCTTTGTGCTATTTTTTGTGTGATGGGCAGCAAACAGGAAGGCAGACTGTTTTATTGTGGCTGCTGTACCTTTTGCAACTGAACACCCTGCATTGTGGAGGAGTGGGTCAGGGCATGGCAAATCTATTTGACAGCAGCTCAGGTCCAGACAGGTTCATCTCAAACCTCTCATCACTTGGGATCTACTATGTACTTATATATCACTGTTTTAATGCATGGAAATTGTCATGATAGTAAAACCATTAATTGATTCTTGATCATCTTCATAAGTCTGGCCCCGCAATAATAAAATGCTATCACTTAGTTATTGCTTCTTTAATTGCCTCTTGCCTATGGGTGAATACATAGTAGATTTTCTGCTGAAGTATAATACATATACGTTTGCAAGCAGTGACTGGTTTTTATATGAGCTAAGTTGAACAAGTAAACTTGTAATGTGCAAAAAATTTAAAAAACTTAAAACTGGAAAAGATAATTTTAAGGGGCTTTTCTGTTTTCTGAAAGCAGTAATCAAACAAGTATTTAAATACTTGACAGTTCTGTGCTGTCAGGTATTTCAGACACAATTTTACCAGCCCTTTGAAAATTAATTCTGTACCTCTCCATCTACTTACATATGTTCCGCTATGAAGATACTATTTTTTTAGTTACATTTAGTGGTAAATATTGTATGACAGTAGCTTGCACTGAAGATCCAAAACTGCAGAACTGAGGAGAAAGAGAAAGGAAAGCTACTCCTACTCTTATCTGTTCAAATTTGCAGAATAAAGGACTAGCCTTAATCAAATGAGTATAATTTGGCGAACCTAATAGCATAGTATTGGCTATAAGTTCTTTTCTGAGCTTTGTAAATGAAAGTCATGAGTTCAGTGGAGTATTGTAAACTGCATCATCTGGGAATTTATAAAGGGAATATGTGGCCAAGGGATTTTTCTTCAGGGCTTCAGCTGTTCAGGAATTGTTGAATCCTGTGAAGTACAGATCTAAGCATATAAATGCTCAGAAATGTAAGTTTTGTTAAAATGAAATATTTTTCAAACTGAACTTTTTTTTTTGTTGTCCCCTGATATTTCTGGAAGAGCAAAATACAAAACAAAATTGGCTCTGTAATAGCCACCATTAGGAAAGCACAGATCAAATGGTTAAGCTGTTTTTCAATTGTTTACAAATCTCTGGCCTTCTTTTTTATTATCTGAAGAATACTACTGCAATCCTGCAACCCAGAAACAAATCCCTGCCCATGGTAAGAAAGCTGAGGTAATCTCATTCTTCTGAACATTTTTTAATTAGTTTTGCCTGAATTGCCTTTTTACCTCCTTCCAAACAAGAGTTCTGAATATAAGTTGTTGCTATGTATTTTCTTTCACCTGACTTAAACCAGAAGTAATGTTTTTAAGAACAAGCTTGTATTCATTACACAGTCTTTTACATATGCTCTTTTTGTGCCTAAGACTGTTCCAAAAAGATGAGAGATGAGTCTGAAAAGTTACTAGAGAGATATTTTAGGACTGTAGACCCTGGTTTCCCTCAGCTAACTCAGGCATATGGATGGTTGTGGGCTACCAGTGATTAGAGTAGTACTTCTCTCTGCCTTGGCCTTGTGTTCCTCCTCCCATTCTTGCATTTACTCTGATTGCCGGGTTCATTGGTTTGCTTTCAACAAATTCTTTTTTAAGTGTCTGTTAAGTGTCTACTTAAATCTACCTCTATTTTAAATCTACTTTTCTTTTAGCATTCACAGTCCAATTTATTTTGTATTAAGTGACCTGAAAGCCACACTTGTGTCCATAAATAACATAAATTAAAACAGAATCTAAGTTTTAAGTCTGCTTCCTGACAGTTATTCACTAAAATTGGAGGTAATGTAATTAATTACTCAGTTTCTTAACAGAGTTTTAGTACTGAAGAGCTTGATACAGCCCAAATGCAAAAGCAGTATTTGATTTTTCTGTTGTTATTGCTGGGTTTCTATGTAGAAAAAGCCATACTACAATTATTTATACTATTAAGCCATGGTTAAGGGGTGATTGTAGATCTGTGGATTTACAGATAGCAATCCTTTCATTACTCAGTTGTGTGTTTTATGAGCATAGGATTTGTACATTGCGATAGTTGCTATGGTATCCACATGTGTACCAGGAAGATTGTAGGGGAAGTGTGATTTGTGTTAACAACAAACTGAATTAAAAAAAAAAGAAGGGATTGGAGGTGACTGGTAAATTTTTAGCTGTGTTCCTCAGAAATACAGTGTAAAGCTAGAAGTCTGATTCCCCCCTGCCAAGAAAATGCTAATAATGGAGATATGCTAATACTTTGGGCATGGGTCCCAGAGTGTTTCATATAGCCTGCTCTTTTTTTCTGTTACCTGGCTGCAGAATGCTCTCTTCTGATCTTTAAATCTATAACAAGTATAACTGCATGAAGGGGAGACGCAGTTTTGCTACTACTTATTCTAAGAAATGCAGCAAAATACTTGTTTTATTGGAGTGGCCACTGGCCCAGTAGTTACAGATCACATCTTTGTATTTTCATCTCATGCCTCTGGCTGAACTGTCAGTACTTTCGTATGAAATCAGTGTGTTCAGTTCCTTGAAGTAAGGATGGGGAGAGCTGCCACTACTAAGGGGTGGTAATCCCTTCCTCCAGCTGCAGTACGAGCTCTGAGCGCGGGGGCTGTTCTCTGCTGGACAAAGCATGACTGGGCCAGCTGGGCATGTGGCAACAGAGAGAGAGAGCAGATTGGGGTGCGTGGGACTCCACAGCAAAGTGGCAGAGCCCCAGGGAAGGGAAAGATACGTTCCTGTTTTCAACATGAGCTGTTTCTCTTTAAGTTTGAATTCTCTATTCCTTCCAGTTGAGAGGTGACCACTTAATTCTATCTAATTAGAGGGAGTTTTGATCTATTCTCTACTGTATGTGCAAGATCAGTGTCTTACCTTTGCCGTGAACTCTAATGGATTAATCATTTATGTTGCATGGTTTAATTACTTCAGCACTTATTTACTTTTGACTTCTAATTGACTTTATGAATGCCATTATTTGTATTGTATGACTCCTTAAGGAGAAACTGATACTATTATGATTTTTTCAGTAAAAATAACAAAATACCTATAGGAAACATTGTTCAAATAGAGTATTATGTGGGCAAATTTTTTTCTAAGAGATTATAATTTGGAGAATTTAAACATTTTTATGTGCTGGACTTTTGTACTCACAATTTCATCATTTCTCTGAATTGCTAGTTCTCAGTTCTATTAGGTAGATTCTCTATATTGTTTTCATGGTATTTGATGAGGATCTCAGCTTTCTGAGAACTTGGAAAGACTTCCTGTTTGATGGAAGCTTCTACCTGTGTGCATTGAAATAGAAAGCTAAAAAACACATGAATCCTGAAGATGCAAAACCCATAAAGGTACAGGTGGATACAGCTCTATAAATTGTTCTCTAAATGTGACATTTTGCTTGATCTTTGCTTTTCTGAGAGTCATCTGGTTGCTTAGGTTTAAGAGACATGACAGTTCTTGTCTGTCATTGGATGACTTTGGTGCCAAAACATTGCAAATGTAGTGTAAAAATGCACTTTACACGATTAAGAAAGAGGGGCAGATGTCAGGCTCTTATGCTAACCTTACATATTCTTCTCTAAGAACATTGAGATACAGGTTGCTACTTCTCTCTCTGGTTTAACCCTGACCAGTATGAAATGAGGGAACACCTAAAGTTTTTCTTCTCTTTCACTTCATCGTGCCTTGTTGGCCATGAGGGGAGCCAAAGTTTGTCCTGTACTTAGCTTTTAAACTGATTGCACAAGAAGGTTTGGGTAAGTTCTGTGTAGTATCCCCATATCTGCCAGCTAGGCAAGGAAACCTGACCTTTCGTAATACTGCTTTTTGTAATACTTGACTGTAGGAGTAACATAAAATAGCGTTTTAATTATTCTTGCTGTGATTTGATTGTCTTTTACATTGGCTTTGTCTTCCCTCTGGATGCCTATATATTTTTTAGTGGAATGGTAAAATATTAAGACTCTCTATAGCTAGAATATTCCCTATATATTTTGCAAAACAATTCATAGTCTCTAGATACATGGCATTCTAGTGATGCAAAGTTTATTATTTTATCTCAAATATATTACCGTAAACGTTTAAGCTCAATGATTCAGTTACTGTTTCAGATAACCAAAATTTAGATCTGGGTTTGTTGGGGTGTTTTTTCAGTGCTATGGGATATGCAGCACAGAGCACAAGATTTCATTATAACATGTGTTAATTAAGAATTTTTTTAAATCAAATCCCCTGCTACCTAGGTTTGTCTGCATTTTATTGTATATGTATAGAAATACACTATAGATAAAAAGTTTTATGTCGATGAGACTATAGTGCATAATTGTGATAACACAGCATTCTCTAGCTACATCAAGAATGTTAAAGAACTATTAAAATTAATTAGGTTGTTATTTTATGGATCATTTCTAGAAATATATCACTTTCCATGCTAATAAAGTATTTTGAACACTGTTAATTCGATGTGAAAATGCATCTTTTTGCCTTCAGAAGTACTTTTTTCTTCATTTCTACTGTAGTCTTATTATTTTTAGATGTATTCTTTATAAATACCATTCTTTATTAAATATGTTTATTAATAATGAGGTAACAATGTTATTTTGCAGAACAACAGTACTTTGAAGTAGAAAAGCGCCTGGCTCAAAGTCAGGAAAGGCTTGTAAATGGGACACAAGAATGTCAAACTCTGCGTGAGGAGCTTAAAAAACTTCGTAAGTATAATGCACAACCTTCATATTGGCTAGGAGATTCATTCTTTAGTCCAGTGTTGTGTTGAAATGCCTTAGGTTTTAAATAGGAGTTCAAAATCCATCCAAAACTATTTTTTTATTTCAGCAAGTAGAGTGATGTTTTGCTTTTGTGTTTTGTTGTTTTCTTTAACAGGATTTTTATTCTAATGAAAAAAAAACCCACCCTTGCTTTCTGGTTTTTGTAGTAATAGTAGTACAGTGGGTTATGTATTGGTCTTCACAATAAATGCTTCTGCTCTCAGGATTGCCATAGTACTACCTAGTCCATCCATAGTGAAGTGTTTTTAATGTTAATGGAAATTTTGGCTTATATCGCATTTGGAGAGTGAATTCTGTTATTATGTTACAGTGGGGATCCCTCACTACCTTATGTTTTTATCCAACAGATGAACAGTTGAAGTTACTGAATGAGAAAAATAAAGAGCTTGAAGCTGCTCAGGATCGTAATGCAGCCATTCAGGTACTGGAAGAATTTGACAATAAGTTGAAAGACGTGGGTTCACCTGTGTCATTGCAGCATCAATTTTCAAAGCGGACATGTCAATATCAGTGATGTACATGTTTACGTGGCTGTGTGTACAAGAAAATTTTCGGGCTTTTTTTAAAGTAAATGCTGGTGGTTTAGCCAAATGAATTACAGGTGAACACATGTCAGAGCAGATGCTTTTATTTCAGTTTGGATAGAGTGTTTCATTCTGTCTGAAACATGTGTTGAAGTGACATTAGCCAAACCTCAAAAATTGAACAATGGTGTAAAGAAGAGTTCTGGTTTTTCTTCCTTCCTTTCCCATGCTCTGGCACGGTTGCTTTATGCTTAAAAGTCATAGGATTGCAGGATGAGTCACTTCAGCTGACTTATCCAGCAGAACACTAATTTTGGAGCAGGAAGTGAAAACATTACTATTAGATTGATTTGTACACAATGAGAAGACTGATCTGATTGCTTCCTCAGAGTGGCTTACCTGGGCCTCACTGAAGTGGTTTGTATTGACACATTAGAAAGCAGAGACAGTAGTATGATTCAAGACTATTGACTTTTATTTTATTTTTATACTGATTTTTTTACATGTGTTCATTCCTTAGTTACTCTGTTATCTTTTTAAAATAAAACTGTTCCATAGAATCATAGAATACTGGGTTGGAAGGGACCTCAAGGGTCATCTGGTCCAACCTTTCTTGGCAAAAGCACAGTCCAGACAAGGTGGCCCAGCACCCTGTCCAGCTGAATCTTAAAAGTTTCCAACGTTGGGAATCCACCACTTCCCTGGGGAGATTATTCCAATGGCTGATTGAATTTCAGTCGAGTCTTAACTGTCAAAGCTGTCTTTCAAAGAATATGAAAATCAGATGCAGTTTTGAACAGTTGCTGTTGCTTGTTTTGGATTTCTGTTAGGCCTTCAGTTCGTTTCATCTGCTCTAAGTTAAACAATTTTCATTCCAATCTTCATTCAAATACAGCTAGAACCAGAGCGAGTCTTGTGGTAGTCTCAATCTCTACGCCAATTGAAAAGCAAAGGCATGAAAACTGCCTATTCAGTATGCTGGTCTTGAAAGCTGTGTGATACTTCTCTTGTCTTTGCTAGTGGCATTCTCTCATGCTTTGATAGTGGCATTTCACGTTTAAGCACAAAGGGGCAGCTGGACATCAGTATTGGTGATTTATGGGGAAAAAACCCCACGTTAATTAAAATGTTTTGGCTATTAGACTCTAGAAGAAAGAGGTACATTAACCTGCATTTGTTTGAATTACATAGCCCAACATGATAGAAAAAATGGAAACAGCCATGCTTTTAGAATTTGTAGTTTAGACTGATTCAGCTGCCCACTATAAAAGCCTTTTATCCCATTTTTCAGTGGCTGGGGTAACTTACTGTGGTTTAGCATACTTCTCTGTGATGGTAAGTATAAATAGTGACTATAAACTGTTAGTGAAAGCCAATCATGTTTTTTATTGCTCTTTGCATTTTTTTTTCAGAGCCATTTAAGTAGAGAAAAAGAAGAACTGGAAGCTGAAAAGAGAGATTTGGTTCGAACAAGTGAAAGACGATCTCAAGAAGTTGAACATTTAAATGGTATAGCCAAGAACATATTAACAAAGTAATTCACATGGGTTTGCTAAATACAAGACAGTTGAACTGATATGGAGTACACAGTTTGTATAGGCAGCCCCAAATAATGGAAAGAAAACAGTATTTAGAGAAGGGAAAACAAGGCAGGAAATTACCATGCTAATTTTAGAAAAACACAACAGTTTGATGCTTGGTTTTATAGGTATAAAAACATACATTATACAATATCTTATTGCACAATATGCATTATGGGTTGCCTGTTCTCATTCTTTACAATTTGGATAAACCGAGTAATTAAAACTGTTACACAATTAGCTCTTTTTAACGCTTATTTCACTCCTCCTTCTTCCAGAGGATGTTAAACGCTTAAATGAAAAGCTTACAGAAACAAACACAGAAAAGGTGAAACTTCAGTTGAAGTTGGATGAACTTCAAACATCAGATGTTTCCATGAAGGTGAGTAGTACTTTACGTGTGCAGTACATGTTAATGTTCTAATAAGTAGTTGTTTGTGTGACATAATCGTAATTTTGTCATTATTGAGTTTGAAAGTAGGTTGAGTTATTTATAACAAATTATTTTATTATGAAACTGGTGGCTGTGTCTGGACGAGAGACATATAATTATAGAAGGCAAAGGGGCATCAAGTTGAGCAAGCATATACAAGCCTCATGGATGGCAATGGTGGCTCCTGCTGTCCACTAGGAAGGATTCCAGGTCCATGAAGGCAGGTAGAAAGGAGAAAAGTAATTATTTGTGAACCTTCAGAATTTCTCTGTTGTCAGAATAAACTCCATAAATAGCTGAAAGTGAGGAGGAAAGGGGAAAAGAGGAGGAAGGCTTTGGTACCTTGATTTGTTTCCTCTATCTAGATATTAATCTAGTTCTCACCTAATGTAAACTTTGAGAAAACTATCTCAAGCTTTAAGAAATTCTTGTAGTTTTAGACTGGTAAGTTAGTATTACCAATATAATAAGGAACACTGCCTGTCATTTTGTGATATTTAGCATATTACAGTACATTTTTGCTACTCCTACTCTGATCATAGTTCTTTGATTAGCTGCTTATTTTCTGTGGAACTGATAAAATTACACTGTACAATTTTCTTTTTAGTACCGTGAGAAAAGGTTGGAGCAAGAAAAAGAACATCTACAAAATCAGAATGCATGGCTGAATACTCAGTTGCAAGCCAAAACAGAGGAACTTCTACATACTGCCAGGGAGAAAGGCAATGAAATCTTGGAGCTTAAATGTAATCTGGAGAACAAGAAGGAGGAGGTAGTGTAATTACTGAGTGCTTTTGCCATTTCTTAGAAATTACAGCTCCTGATTAACTGTATTAAACAAACCTGAGTACTTCAACTTGAGTAAAAAAAGTATGTTTTGCAGTTAATAGGGAGATGTTCTTTCTTTTAACTTGTAATTTTTAGGGAATCTGTATAGTTACCATTATCTAGAGTAGAAAAGTCAAAGATTTTAATTACAAGCTAGAAATTTTGGAGTTGCTGATAGCAAAGCTATATAATGGTATAATGCTGTTAAAACGTACAGGAATACAGGAGCAGAAGGATCCTACTCAACATTCTTTGGAGAGTGGGGAGATGATATTTTTGTTTTCCTACAAAAAAATACATGACAAAGTCAATGGCTGAGTTTTGAAAATACTCTGCTTCAGTGAAATTCTGTTTGGGTACCTAAGCAGTTTCTTTAACAACTGGCAATTGGGTAGATTTTTGTGGCACTTCAGCTCCACTGAGGCTCATGGCTTTATTTGGTTATGCACAATTGGAGCAATTTGGGGAATCTCATTTTTTCTTTTAGCTGAATGCATGGGAGCAAAGTCTGTTAGAAAATGTAAGGATTTAAGTTCTTTCTGGAACATGTTTGGGTTTTGTTATTTTTTGTTTGTTTGTTGGGTTTTTTTTGTTGTTGCTTTTGGTTTGGTTTGTTTCTTTTTTTAAGTAAAAAGCAAAGAGATGGGCAATTTCCAAAATAAACTGGACTGGAAAGCTTATACATGATGTTCTCATTTATTCTTTGAACAGGTTTCCAGAATGGAGGAACAGGTAAACAGCTTAAAACAGTCACAGGAAAATCTTCAGAAGCAGGTGGAAGACCTTTTGAATAAACTGAAGGAGGTAAGACAACTTGAAGTATATATGAAACAGCATTACAGTTGCTTATACAAATTACAAATTAAAAATCAAAATGTGTGAAATAGAGTTGAATGCTCACCCATTCTGTCTCTAATTTACTAGGCAAAAGAACAGCAAGCTGGTATGGAGGAAAGATTTCACAGTGAACTGAATGCCCACATAAAATTATCCAATTTGTATAAGGTGAGTTTACTAAATGTGTTATTGCTAATACTTGGTGCTGAATCATAGCATTAAGTGTAATGCAGGCCAGTTTTGGTTTTGTTGGGTTTTCTTCCCCACAAAGTGTGGATGTGGGGAAGACATTGGAAAATGTTATGAAACATACAAAATTTTTTCTTTGCCACTGTCTTAGGCAGTATTTGAAATTTCGCATTGCTTGGATCATTTTGTAGGTTAAGCGGAATCGGATTAAAATAGTAACTTTATGCTCACTGTTCTGAGGCTAGACATATTCATGTGGTTGTGTCTTATGTTGTATTGGGAGATAAAGGTTTGTATGTAAAATAGAATCATAGAATCATAGAATAATTAGGGTTGGAAAGGACCTTAAGATCATCTACTTCCACCCCCCTTCCCGTGGGCAGGGACACCTCCCACTAAACCATGTTGCCCAAGGCTCTGTCCAGCCTGGGTTGAACACCGCCAGGGATGGAGCATTCATAACTTCTTTGGGCAACCCATTCCCGTGCAATACAACTATGCAAGAGATTTTTATGAATTTGATTAGCGGAAGTTGATTTCAAATAACACTGCAGGTATTAGTGGTCTGATTATGGCACAGCTGAATGTCATGTATTGCGGCAAACAAGCACCATCTAAACAAATAATTTTTGTTAGTTTTGTCAGCTGAAAGAAAATACCTTGTAGCATATTGAGTAAGAAAAAGCTAAAGAGGACACCTAATTGCTTTTCAGTTTACACATATTATATTCATAGGTTAATGAGTTTTGTCGCCTGATTGTTTTTGCTTAGATACCCACATGAACATTCTACCCTGTTTAATTCCAAGATCAAAATTAATACTTTAGTCATATGTAAACTGATGTCTCTTCATTGAACAGCATGTCAATAGCTTACTTTTGTGGAGCATAATGCGTTATCACTTAATTTGTTTTTGTTATGGTGGTTGTTGGGGATTTTTTGGGGAGATTTAGAATCATTGATTTGAAGGGTTTGTCTTCTGTTTAACATACAGTTTGCTATATACTTTTAACTGCTGACATTTGTCTGACCTGATACTAAAAGTATTGAGACTGAGTGCCCTTCCGTGGGAACTTATTCTGAGACTTTGGTGATTAGCAAAAGTTGAATCAACTTTATTTCAGTTATCTCTGATGAACTTGCAGAATTGCTGAAGTATTGCATTTGTGAGATCTCTAACTGAAAGCAAAAAAACTTGAACTGTTTGTACAAGATTCTCTAAAAATACCAAATTTTTCAGATTTATCAAAATCATGGACTTAATATTTCTCTGAATTTGCTTAAATGAGAGAAAGAACAAAGTCAGTACCAGCCACGAAGCAGCTAAAAGGCATACATTTTATTTGGATTTCTCATAGCAAATCAATATCTGATACTTCTTTCTCTCAGATGGGCAGTTTTCATCCAAGTGAGACTGACTCTGAGTGGAAAGAAAATTGTCCAATTTAGGTGAATCTTTCAGTGTTTTACTCAAAACCCCCTGCGTGTTTATGATTTTTAGTCAGTTTGAGCTTTCTTATAAAAATATAGTCACTATTGATATGTACTGAAAGGTTAAATAAAATGCTTCTATTTAGAGTGCTGCTGATGACTCAGAGGCAAAGAGCAATGAACTGACAGGAGCAGTAGAAGAGCTGCACAAGCTCCTGAAGGAAGCAGGTGAAGGTGAGCTGTGAGTGAGAAGTGGCAAATGAAACAGAACAATTGTGCTTCTTTGTAACTACCTTGATGTATTTACAAAAGGAATTTCATTGGTCTTTTGGGATGGTCAATGTCACTTTGTAACAAAAATTTTATGTGACTTGTTGAATGTGTTTGGAGAGGAGTGTGGGGGATCTATTTTCACATGTTAACTGGAATTTTACTTTGAATTCTGATGAGAGGATCTAATTTTGCAAGATATGTCTTCATTTTAGTTTCCTCTTTTAGATTCCTTTTTACTGATAAAAGGACAGTTTATATTTTAGCCCTTTTCTAAGCAAAGGTGATAGGCAGCAGTTCATGCTTCCCATGCACCAGCACAGGGACGCAAACGCATGCCCAAGCCAGCTCCTGCCAGGTCTGCTGCTCATTTTGAGGAGAAAT
>JANHGB010017265.1:21067-45906 GCA_026283785.1 Coracopsis vasa
GGAAAAAGAACTGAGAGAGAAGATCAGTAAATTGGAAAAGGAGCTGGTGAATGCTAATGATTTACTGTCCGCTACAAAGCGCAAAGGTAAGGATAACACTGGGAAGTAAAATCTTTATATCATCTTTCATAGAATCATAGAATAGTTAGGGTTGGAAAGGACCTTAAGATCATCTAGTTCCAGCCCCCCTGCCATGGTCAGGGACACCTCCCACTAAACCATGTCACCCAGCGCTTGGTCCAGCCTGGCCTTGAGCACTGCCAGGGATGGAGCATTTGCAACTTCCCTGGGCAACCCATTCCAGTGCCTCACCACCCTTACAGTAAAAATTCATGAAAATACTCTGCTGAATTTCTATAGGAAGTAAATACATTAATCTTAGTTCATCTTTAGTAATTTCTAATCATGGATTCTAGGAGTTTTTCGTGTGTCTGTGTTTTATATATATGTATATATACCTAGATATATGTATATATATGAAAATACTTCTTTTTTTTCTCCGCCACAAAAATGCATTTCTATTTAAATGTTTTTTGAAGTTCTTTTGTTAATCTGACTTACTTACCTTTTAAAAGAAAAAGGAGAGGAAACAATACCTTAAGGCTGAATCATCAGGTAATAAGAATGATAAACTATAATTATCTTCCTCTTTAAGAAGGCAACAGACAAAGCTCTCTCCTTAACTTTACATTTAACAGTAAGTCTTGCTCAGTAATTTTTTTTTTTTTTTGTGGAAAATAATTGTTTGCTTTGTGTAAGTGATTTCTAAAGGAAAGAGAGAGCAGAGCAGGAAGGAACAGAGGCATGAAGTATATTTGCTAAATCGCTGTGTTAATTTAATTTAATGAAAGTTAACCAGTGTTCTGCCACTCCAAACCTCTGGCAGTTTGCTAAGAAATCTAATGTTAAGCTTTGCTCCAGCTGTTTCAATTGCTTATGTTCAGAAATGATCTAAAGTTTAACAGTCTAATAGCAAAAACTTTTAAGCATTTCAAACTAGTCAGAGATGTTGATAACCTATGACGTGGAATATTTTATATAATACCAGTAACTTGCACATGTGTATGTATAATATAGGTTGCAGAAAACTCTTAAACCAGTAACTTTAAAAGGCTTAAAATAATAATTTGGATTACAGTAATTATAAATCACAAAGGTGTATGAAGACATTCTTTATATCAGTAACATTTATGATGGGAATTATTGCAGCTTTTTAATAGTAATTGGCGTTATGTCTTCAGGAGCCATATTGTCTGAGGAGGAACTGGCAGCTATGTCTCCCACTGCTGCAGCAGTAGCTAAAGTAGTCAAGCCTGGAATGAAATTAACTGAGGTGAGAAGAAACTCTTCGATTTCAAAGCCCTTATAATGCCAATAGAGATATGCTAGTAATGCAAGGTTGCAGATTTCATTTACTGTTTTGGATTTAATGTAATGCCTGACTGAAGTCAATGAAATCTTTTTATTTGAGGCAGACTTTACTAGCTAAGTCACTGGGATATTTTTCAACATACCTTACAGTTTTTCTTCAGTATATCAAAATATTTGTAGGGTCTTTAAGTACTTTTTCTGAAATATGTGCATGTAAACTTATTTTCTGTATGTGTTTTTGGCAGGAGCTTTTCTTTTTTCTTATTTACATGTTTGTTTTAATCTGTGCTGCTGTGCATTTGGCTTTTACTTGCAGAAAAAATAACATAATGACAAGTCAGACATGCTATAGAGGTTTTTTTTGCAGTTGTGTTTATGAAATTTGTATTTTCATTTTGTCTGTCATTCTGTCTAGACATTAAAATACTTTTGTGCTTGCTGTTTTCTTTTGTGATACAAGTTTTGATATTTCTGTTCTCTTAAACTTGCTCAAGATTTGCCGCTTTTGTATAGATTTTTTTTTTATTGCATACTATTTCACTATAAAAACTTGCCATTTTAAAATTAATACGGATAACTGCTTTGCCCTGGTATGAGTCCTAAAAGCACATTGTTTTGAAAGTCCAACTTGTTTTTCTGAATTAACTAGTTTTAGAGCTGTATGAAATTATACTGCCTTAAGATATAAATTGTATAACTACTAGTGGCCTTTTTTTTTTTTTAAGAGGTCTGTACAGATGTATCAAAACCAAACCACAACAACAACAAAAAATCAACCCAAAACTCTTTTGTTGCAGCTGTACAATGCATATGTAGAAACTCAGGATCAGTTGCTTTTGGAAAAGCTGGAGAATAAGAGAATCAATAAATATTTGGATGAAATAGTGCAGGAAGTAGAAGCCAAAGCACCAATCTTAAAACGTCAGCGTGAAGAATTTGAGCGTTCTCAAAAAGCTGTTGCTAGTCTGTCTGCAAAGCTTGAACAAGCTATGAAGGTCAGTATAAAAAAAAGGACCTTGTAAAACTATGGGTAAAAATGATTTTTTAAATTACTTAATCTTAATAGCTGTTAGTAAACGTATAAAATGGATCTTTTAATCAACTTTTTTTGTTGGAAAAATCTGTTGAACTTTCTAGCTTGTGATTTATTAGGGTTTACAAAGTATTTCACAAAACCAACATTTTTTCAGAGCTTTTTATAGTGAAGGCTTAAATATGGTGACTTAAAATCCCTGATTTTCTGGGAACGTAAAGTTCCTTATGAGCAAAGATTAGCATTTGTCTGTCCAAAGAAATAGAATTGGACTTCAGTGTTCGCTTCCCATTAATTTTAATAGATACACTAATACAGCATAAAAGAGCGTGGCTTTTGATCCTAAATCTGTAGAGTTTAATCTAAAGTAGTAAAGCACAGTTTGAATCACAAGGCATGTCTCTGATGTTATATTACTGAAAAAAAATGTATTTAAGCAAAATTCCTATGTGTTTCTCAATGTTTGTATGCTTGCAGGAAATCCAGCGATTGCAGGAGGATGCTGATAAAGCCAATAAGCATGCCTCTCTGCTTGGAAGAGAAAACCAGAGACTGGAAATACAAGTAAAAGATCTTTCACAGCAGGTAGAACAAATGTTGCTCTGGTTAACATGTACTATTGCAATTTATTTATTAACATTTTGCTGAATTTCTGAAGTTTACTTGGAAGTTATGTTCAGCCAAAGTTATGTAGAGTTTGGTTGTCATAAAAGCCTTAGTGATGTTAAAAGCTTCTCCTTAGGACAGCATGGCATTTACATTTCTGCTTACAAAATTGCAGTAAGCGATGAAAAATGCAATAAGCGATGCTGCTTTAAGATAATATCTTTAAACATTTGATATGGAAAATGTGTGTGTATGTATATATATAATATGTAACTTCTTTGTTTGATGTTAATATTTTGGGATATATTTGCAGAACTGAACACAGGCTATCCACTTCTGATCCTGTTGCGGTTTCCTTTTGCTGAACTGTTTTTTGCATAATATAATTATCTTACAAGGATTTATCGACTGTAATAGTTTTTATATTTTAGGAAAAAAATACTTAATTTCTAAGTACTTTGTATCTAATATATTGTTTTTCAGAGTGAACTTTCAAGTCTGTGCAAGTCTTACGCTAGAATATTCTCTTTCAGATTCGTGTGCTTCTAATGGAACTTGAAGAAGCTAGAGGCAATCATGTCATTCGTGATGAAGAAGTGAGTTCTGCTGACATCAGTAGCTCTTCTGAAGTGATATCTCAACATCTAGTCTCTTACAGAAATATTGAAGAACTTCAGCAGCAGAATCAGCGTCTCTTAGTGGCTCTTAGGGAGCTAGGAGAAGCTAAAGAAAAAGAGGAGCAAGAAACTACATCATCTAGGTAAGTTATCTCTTCCTTCTAGTAAACTGCTTATGCTATGTAGTAACAGGGATTTATTCAAATACTTTTCAGATTTTTGCTTCTGGTTGAGTGCACTTGTGTATATAAGTGCTCATATGCTTATGAACAACTATGTAATTCATAAAGGCAAATTGTTACTAGCATTGTTTTCAGGTTTAGATTAAAATGGCTCTGTATCAGCATATCTTGTAATAGGTCCTCTCATCAAAATCAAAAGTAAAAACGATTGTCCATCTTTTTAGTGAATTTCACACAACAGAGCTGTTTTTCAAGAAAGAAAGATAAGCTTTCATTCCCCATAGCTGAATAGAAAATTGAAATGTTCATATCATCCACTAGCTGGATATATATATATGTGGATAAAGCCCACAGATAATGTGATTCTGTATTAAAAGTTCTTAGTCTGACTCTCTGCTCACGCTAATGACTGTTTGAAGTTATTCACATAAATAGAATTGCATCTATTCTGCTTTTCATGAAAGAGGCCTACTTTCTTTGGCATCTACCAAATGGTAAGCCCCAAGGGCAATATTTCTGTAAGTTTGCTCAAAAAACTCAGCGTTGCTTAGCTTTCAAAAATGCTATAAATGTAAGCTGTAGGACTTGACACAAAATGCAAGGGTATCTTACTATGCCTCGCTGATTATGTTACTGAAAACAGCTGTTGTTGGTTTCAGAATTTCTGAACTTCAAAGTCAGCTTGAGGAAGCTCTCACTGAGCTAGAAAAACTGCGTGAATCACGTCATCATCAGTTGCAGCTTGTTGAGTCTATAGTTCGTCAGCGGGATATGTTCCGCATATTGTTGGCACAGACCACAGGAGCTATCATTCCTTTGCAAGGTAAGCATCATGTTTCTGCATCATTGAAGAAGAACAAAAACAGTCATTTGTTACAAGTTTTCAGTAATACGCTGTAATGGTACCTACTAACTTCTTCTTGTAATCTGATATTCAACTTTTACCTTTACTCACTGGAAAACCCATGAATTTGGATTTAGACACGTGGTTTTATTTTTACAGTACAATAAGTTCTTGCAACATAGTGACCGACGTGTAGTGGTGACTGTGTGTGTTCTGGTAGCATACTGTAGGTATAAAGAATGAATTGCTCAGGAAATCAAGACTTTTCTAGCAACACGGTATTAGTTTTAGCCATATTTGTGTGGTTATATTATCTTCTGCTTTGGCAAGCATTTATTCAATTATTGCCTTTAAAATCCTCTTTATCTTTTCATAGCTTCAGGTATGTTACCAGAGGAGATGTCTCTTACATCTACTCCAAAGCGCTCAAATTTACCTCAGGCCATGTCAACTCCTGCATCAGTGTCAATGACTGAGTCAGTGGAAACTCTGGAGGCTAAGGCTGCACTTAAGCAGGTATATTTTCCAAGTAAATGTTGTAGAAAGCTATCACTGTGGGTTTTTTTTCTTTTGTTTTTCTTGTAAGCACTTTAATGTCTGTTCTTTGATGCAGTTACAGGAAGTTTTTGAGAACTATAAGAAAGAAAAGGCAGAGAATGACAAGTTGCTGAATGAACAAAATGAAAAACTGCAGGAGCAGGTCACGGACTTGAGATCACAAAATGCAAAGATATCCACACAGCTGGAGTTTGCTTCCAAGCGGTAAATCAGCTATTTTTTTTCATTACCTTATGTATGTGTTCTTTGTCAATAGGATCATGTTGACTGCCTGATACCATTTACTTAAGAAGAGTTGCCAATTTAATATTAATCTATTCTGTTAAAGAACACAAAGGAAATAGTTAACATGGGATCAAGAATACATCTTCTAGTTGAGTGAGCCACATATGTGAAAACTGATGCACAGGAGCATGAAATGTAGCTGTGTACATACACTTTTTGCAATTAAGATCAAACAAGTTAATGTGGCAAACATACTTTGCTTTGTTGTTCCTTGTGAAGTTATGAAATGCTGCAGGATAATGTTGAAGGCTATCGTCGAGAAATAACATCTCTTCATGAAAGAAACCAGAAACTCACAGCAACAACTCAGAAGCAAGAGCAGATAATTAACACTATGACTCAAGACCTGAGGGGAGCTAATGAAAAACTGGCAGTGGCAGAGGTTAGTAGTACAGTGTGTTATTCTGCTAAATATTCCAAGTTATTACTAGAGTTTTTCTTATGACTTTCTTGAAAGCTGTCAGAAACTTGAATGTGTGGCTTTTTGAGTGCATTAGCTATTAAATTTGTAAAAGCTTGTGTGCTTGTATATTTGGTTTATATACTTGTAACATTCTGCAAAATGTCTCAAGTACTGCTTGAAGATGTAAGAACATTCCGAGGGTGTTTCAGTTTACAGAGGAAGACAGTGTGATTAGTCACACTGTTGTGTTCTCACTCTTCTTTGCTTAATTTGTGTGAGTTTTGATTTACAATCTACAATCTTAAAGCTTTTTTAAAAAAAAAATAGTATTAACTAATCATAAGATTAATGGACAGATTTGGGATTGATAACAAAATGCTTGTTATTATTATTTGGTGTCTTAAAGGTGAGAGCAGAAAACTTAAAAAAAGAGAAAGATATCTTGAAGATGTCAGATGTGCGTTTGACTCAGCAACGTGACTCTCTATTAGTTGAACAAAGAGGACAGAACTTGCTGCTTGCTAATTTGCGAGCTATTCAGGTATATGGCGTTATTCTCGTGTGCAAGTTTGGTTTGTGTTTCAGAGTTTTCAATAAACGCCCCTAGAAATCTAATAAAACAGTCATGGGATTGGGTCATTTTTTTTGGTGGTGGTGGTTTTTGGGTGGGGGGGGGGTGGGGGGTTTTTTTGGGTTATTTTTGTTTCCAATTGCCACTAAACATAAAAAACTTGAGCTACTTGTTTAAGCAAATTTGTTATTCCTATCCTACAATATGATACTGTGTTATTTACTTGGGCAAAGTCCTGAAAATTTTGAGTTGTTGAGAAGAGTTCTCACAATAAAATGGAAATAAAACATGAAACCAAAATTAAATTAAAAAGTCTCTATATGAATTTTTATAACAGCAAAATCTACTAGTTGCTGCCTTGGTAGTTTAATTTTCCAGTATTTTAGGGTGTATTTATACTTTTATATTTTCTGTTGTATATTGACTCTCAGAGTATAAATACTTAAGGTTGCACATTTTATCTGTCTCTGCACTAGATCTTTTGGGTTTCTTTAATCCCAGGAATTATACTGCATGTGTAATAGATTTTTTTTTTCTAACAATACTATCAATATTATTAAAAAAATCTTTCAAAACTAAGTAATAGATTTTAAGTGCTACTTTTTGAAATTTGCTTTATCTGCCTACTGTTGTTTGCTCCCTGCAGTAATTATTTTATAGATTACTGAAGTGTATTGTAAGCAATGTGTATTACGGTCTTTTATCAGGGAATACTGGAGAAGTCTGAGACAGATACAAAACAAAGGCTCAATAATCAGATAGAAAAGCTAGAGCGTGAAATATCTCAGCTGAAGAAGAAACTAGAAAGTGAGGTGGAACAAAGACATTCCCTTACCAAAAATCAAGAGGTAAGTATAAATATACTAAACTTATTTCAGTGAAAATAAAGCCACAGTTTTATGGCTTAGTGCATTGGTTTTTGTCTGTGAAGCTTACAAACATAGCTGGTCTTTGTGCCATTTGTGAATAATTACAAGTTTAAGAACCTTGTGTTTTCAGGTTCATATCCTTGATCTTAAGAGGCAACTCGAGACTGAGACAAACCGTCACATTAACACGAAAGAACTTTTAAAGAATGCCCAGAAGGAAACTGTGATGTTGAAACAGCAGCTTAACAATACGGAGGCTCAGCTAACATCTCAGTCATCACAGAGGGCTCCAGGGAAAGGTAAGATGTTTTTCTACATTGAATTTCTCTTTATGTTAAATATTTCTGCCTGTAGAATGGTAAAATTAATAATAATTTACAATTAGGAGGAAAGTACACTAAATAATAAACCTCATCATTATTACAGTCGCATATTCAAACAAATGATAACCAGGATTATTTGGTAAAGTGAAATTCATGTCCAAGCAGCCTTTGACAAAGGGGAAAAATAAAGCAAAACTTTTATTAATGAATCCCTTATTACTTGAAAGAACTGAACTCTATTAGGTTCCTTATTTTTAAATAGCCAATTTTATTGTAAGCCACTATTGTGGTTAAGGCTGATAATTTAATTTAGAGAAGCTTTGTGGCAGTGATATTTTTTTCATGTTACTAGATTTGAGTTTTTAACAGAACAGTGATTTAAAAAGCCGAATTAAACTTCATCAGTTAATGAATGTATTCTAATACTATAGGTCAGCCTACTACAAATGAAAACGTGGATGATCTTGTAAGTCGACTAAGACAAGCTGACGAACAAGTTAATGACCTGAGAGAGAGACTCAAGACTAGTTCTAGTAATGTGGAACAATACAGAGCCATGGTTCTTAGTCTAGAGGAATCCCTTAATAAGGAAAAACAAGTAAGTAGTTACCATTGTCTATTAGAGAAAAACAAGAAACAAGATGAAAGGGTTTGGGTTTTTGGGTGGTTTTTTTTGTACTACAGTACAGTCTGTAGGACTTAAAGGAATTACAAAAAAGCTGGTCAGTTTAGAAGACATTATAATATAATGTAGTTGGACCATATTTTAGAAAGCTTTTAATCATGAAAACGCTATTCCTTTTTGCACCATGGTTTTAAAATGTTGGATTGTAAATTTTACTCAAAGCTGTATTCTGCCAATGTCCTCCTTCGAAAAAGAGGATTTGACTTTTTGAAACTCTTGCTTGTTATAACCCTGTGATCAATGGTTACAAATATTATGTAGCTCTCAATCAAAAGCAGTTAAATTCATACCTTCTTGCATCACTGATGACCTTACTGATAGCAAAAAACACTCTGTATGTGGTATTCATGGGAAAAGCTTAAGAATGACCTTCCAATCTCTCATACACTCCACCAAGATAATACAGTATGAAGCCTCTTTTTCCAAGTCACTCAGCGTATCAAAATAGATTGGGGAAAAGAATTCTCATTGTCCACCAAAAATAAAGTGTCAGTAGACAGCAGAGTGCTGTTTGTCTAGTATCCAAGTTCTCTGACTATCTCTGTTCTGTTACTGCAAAAATTTCATTGTGGCTCAGTATGCTTTAACAATATTACAGATTCTAGTGTGTAATAGAGATACCCTGGCTACTGCAGATTTGACTGCAGTCACCTTAAACTCCTCTTAGATGTACTTCACGAGGTATTACAGCTTTGAATGGAGGAAATGGGGGAAGGGGAAAAAAATTCAATGTTATTCATGATTCTCCACATCTTCAGTGGTGTTGTTCTAAATGAGATGCTGAGAATAGCTATTCTGATTTTAAATTGTTAATAAAATACTGGGTTTACATCAGACTATAATATTTAAAGGAAAAAATATTGATCTCTTACGGATTTTAATGAAGGTGACAGAGGAAGTTCGTGCAACAGTTGAAGCTCGTCTGAAGGAATCTTCAGAGTATCAAGCACAGCTAGAAAAGAACCTGATGGAGTCAGAGAAAGAAAAGCAAGAACTGCAAGAGGAGAAGCGTAAAGCTGTGGAGAGTATGGAGCAACAGGTATGCACTGAATGCCCCCTCCCTTTAAACTCACTTGTAGGGAGTCCACAAGAATGTGCTTTTACATAATTCCATTAGCTCCTTTTTTTCTTTTTTTTTCCACAATACTGTAGTGTCACAAACTAAATCTTTTAGAATGTACAAAAGGCTAACTAAATTTGTGAGAGGTTTGTAAGCATGAATAGTACATTAACCGTACCACTTCGTTAGGGTGATTGTGTATTTAAACCTGTCCCTGTCTTGCTGAACTTTGAGCAGTCTGTAGAAAAAACATCAGTAAAAGCCTGTGAGAAAGGTCTCAGAAAACCCTTTTTCAAACATGAGCCAATCTCAGTTTTGTAGCATGCATGTCTTTTAAAGTCAGAGTGGGCAATGCACTTATTTGTCTGGTTTATATCTGGGCTTTTATTGAGGTTGAAAGAAACAAGATGACTGCAGCTAGAATTACTGCAGGCCCAACTCTGAAGTAACAGCAATATATTTTTACCAGGAAAGAGTTCTGTATATTAATAAGTCAAAATCTTGAAAGTATTTCCCTTTTTTAAAAAAATACTAATTTTAATCTAAAAATAATAAAATATCCACCCTTTGGTTCTACATTGTTCTTGACAGTCTGCATTCAAATCCTTGCTGTGTTCAGTACTCTGTAAAATACTTTGCCTTTTAGTCTTGGTTTTATTCTTGTTTTGTTTTGGTTTTGTTCTCCCTACCCCATCACTGTAGCTATCGGAACTAAAGAAGAGTCTGTCAACCGTGCAGTCAGAAGTTCAGGAAGCTCTTCAAAGAGCCAGCACAGCTTTAAATAATGAACAGCAAGCCAGACGTGACTGCCAGGAACAAGTATGGCGGTATTTGTATTTGTAGTATTTGCCTATTTTAACTAGAGGTAGTAAACTTCTGATAGTTTTTTTTTCTTAAACAACTGATAGTTTCTCAGTTGAACTCAAAACATTTTTTAAAGGTAGTACTGCTAATCAGAGACTTTTGGAGACAAGAGAAGTGCTGAAAGAGCACATTCTTTATTTTGTGAACATCTGCTTATTTAAAGCTTTGTTTTTCTACCTGATGAAAGTAGTAATATGAACTAAACTGACACTGAATATAAAGTTGTGCTGCAAGCACGGTTTGTGTCACATGTAAGAAAGCAACAGAAGACACAATGGATCACTGTTTCTACGGTCTGTTTCATCATGTAAAAAAATTGATTGGGGAATGTAATTAATTGTTTTTAGTGAACTGCTACCTCTGGCCACCCGAAGACCTATTTCAAATTCTAATTTTTCTTAATAATTCAAGGGAAACATTCTAAGCTGGTCTGGGGGTTATTTCTTTGTACATATAAAAAATGTAACATTAAAAATAATAAAGTCTTATTTTGTTATATATTTTTCCTCAGGCAAAGATGGCTTCTGAAGCTCAAAATAAATATGAACGGGAATTAATGCTTCATGCTGCTGATGTTGAAGCGTTACAGGCTATTAAAGACCAAGTTTCCAAGAACACAGCAGTAAGGCAGCAACTAGAGGAAGCTGCTCAGAAAGCTGAGTCTGAATTGTTAGAGTGCAAAGCCTCCTGGGAAGAGAGAGAGAGAATGATCAAGGTATGATTGTTCTTAAGGTTTCAGTGTTCTGGTTTTTTTAATTAACAGAAATTCAGCCACAGGCTTCACATCTATTGAACAATTTTGTTGTAGGATGAAGCTTCAAAACTTGCATCCCGCTGTGAAGATTTGGAAAAACAAAATAGATTATTACATGAACAGCTGGAAAGTCTGAGTGATAAGATGGTGACTTCTATGAAAGAAGCCATGCCAACTGCAGTAAATGTTTCTCTCAATGAAGAAGGCAAATCTCAGGAACAGATCTTAGAAATTCTTAGGTAAATTTATCTCTGGGCTCCTTCCCTCAGTGATTGTAAATTAGTTGCCAAATTTAATAGTTCTGTATTACTTTATATTTGAAGGTCCCTTCCAACATGGTATTCTATATTTCCCTTGAGGTTCCTTCCAATCTGGTGTTCTGTGATTGATAACATATAACATTTTAGCACTTTTTTGCTAGGCAGTAGGTGGTTGTACTATATCAGTAACAATACAGGAGCTTGCTTTCTATGCGTAGGAAAAAACTGTGAGTCAATTACAACAGGAAGCTAAATCAGATTTTAGCAAATGTGATAGGCAAGAAAGTTTCATAGAGGTGATTTTTTTCTCATTGTGGTTTTTAGTGGGTTTATGTAGATTTTCAAGAAGATTTATCTAGGAGTTTTTTATCTTTGTGAACCAATTTCTATACTCAGTAGACCTACAGATAAAAGATGATTCAACTTATAATACTTTGTCTTGCATTTTCATTGACATGATGTGTTGTTTATTTTTGTACTGCAGATTTATACGTCGAGAAAAGGAGATTGCAGAAACTAGATTTGAGGTGGCCCAGGTGGAGAGTTTGCGTTACCGTCAGAGAGTGGAGCACCTGGAAAGGGAACTCCAGGAGCTGCAAGACAGCCTCAATGCTGAGAGGGAGAAGGTGCAGGTATGGTTGGGTATTACTGCTTATTAATTCAAGAAGCAGAGAGGGCTGTTCTGTATGTTCTGGTCTTTATCTTTGCTGCCTGTGCCCGGAAATGAAATTTTGGAAGAATCAGGAGCTTTTAAACTGGGGTTGCTATATAGCCAAGTGGAGAATCTGAGTCCTGTGAAGCAGTGTGACAATTCCAAAATCAGATAAATAGGGAAAATAATTTCTCTCAATTTTTTCCCTATCCCCCATTTCTTAAGTGATATTTACTTGTTTTGATGTGAGATAATGAATGCCATACTAGCTTTCCAAAGTGGTGTTACACCAGATCCAGATGAGTATATGTGCACGTGCAAGCAAAACAAATGATTAAGTTAAATCTTCTCAAAAGGTAACAGCAAAAACCATTGCACAACATGAAGAATTAATGAAAAAAACTGAGACCATGAATGTACTGATAGAGACCAACAAGATGCTAAGAGAAGAGAAGGAGAGGCTAGAACAAGAGCTACAACAAATTCAAGCAAAGGTTAGTACTGAAGTTCATGTAAATTTTTTACATATTCAAGCTGATGAGTTAGTGTCTGGATATACCATTGCTAATTACAATAAGTACATGATTTAGAGTGTTGTTACTCCTGTATGTCATACACAAATTAGGAAGTTTTTCCGTTTAGAATTTTAGAAGACATATGTCCACGTAGAACACTGGAAAGTTTAAAGTTCAGTTTCATTTAAGTGAATCAGGGTTTATCTTTGCCTAGATGTATACCAGTAACAGGGATATATTATCAGAAGATAAATTTAAGTGGCACAGGAATACATATAAAGCAGACCACAGCTTTAGTAGGAGTTTAAAAGGAAGATACTGTCTCTTCCCATTTCTGCGCACCAGTGGAATGGAATCCAGTGCAGTGTTGCTTGGCTTCTAACATGTAATTAATAATCAGTTTCCTGTACCAGAGTACAAAGAGTGAGAATCTAAGATTGTGAAGTTGTACCTATATTTTTCTCCTCTCTGTAGGATTATCCCCTGCTCTTGCTCCTTGTCCTTCTCCCTGCCCCCGGCTGGCCACTGAAAGGCAGAGTTGGAAAAGAAGCTTTATCAGGGCTTCTTTAGGGTTGATTTTGCTCTCTCTGGCCCTCTTTACTGTCCTTGTCCAAGGCCTACCATATTCAATTTCCTTCAGTCTCAAAAGATCCAGAGAGTTCTCTTGTTGTGTTTTTTCAGGTACGCAAGCTTGAGGCAGACATTCTACCTCTGCAAGAGTCTAATGCTGAACTGAGTGAGAAAAGTGGAATGTTGCAGGCGGAGAAAAAGCTGTTGGAAGAAGATGTGAAACGCTGGAAGGCCCGGACTCAGGTGGAGAATGCATGTTTTCAAAGCGAAGTTGAGGGGAAAATGAAAGTAACTAAAAAAAAAAAAAATTCTAAATTTTCTTAAAAACAATGAGCCAAGAAATGTATTTGAATTATAAAGCATTGATTATGCAGCTTCAAAATAGGCTGTTCTGATTCACAGGCATTCCAAATCAAAATGTGAAAGCAGTAGCTCTAATTCAAAGACATTTTCTAGATACAACTGTATAATCATCTTACAAAAGTGCAAACTATTTTCTCAACCTTTCAGCATTTATTAAGTCAACAGAAGGACACCGATCTTGAAGAGTATCGAAAGCTGCTTTCAGAGAAGGAGGCAAACACAAAGCGTATACAACAAATGAGTGAAGAAACAGGCAGGCTTAAAGCAGAAATAGCCAGGTGTGGTATGAGTCAATTACTAACAAGTTCTGTGCAAAGCAAAATAGTTTAAATAAGGCTGTATCTGGAATTGTAATTTCTTCACTGTCTCCATGGAACTACGAAACCTTTGGTATTCTTACTGTATGTTGGTAATATGCAAACAAAATTGTCAGAATTGTTCAGAAGCTGTCTTTTAGCTGAACTTATTCTAAACTAATGTATTGTAAAGTAACGTGTATTCTACAAATATTTGTTTGCACTGCAAAATCCTAGAAAACATAATTCACTACAGATAAAGCCTGTGATATTAGGTAAAAGAAACATTGAAATGTGTTGATTATTTCAAACATCTTATTTGCATCTTCCTCTAATCTCTTGTTTAGAACTAATGCATCCTTGACTACCAGCCAGAACCTTGTTCAGAGCCTTAAGGATGAAGTGACTAAAATAAGAACAGAAAAGGATACTTTGCAGAAAGAGCTAGATGCTAAAGTGGCTGACATACAAGAAAAAGTGAAAACAATAACACAGGTCAAGAAAATTGGTCGCAGGTACAAGACTCAATATGAGGAGCTGAAAGCACAGCATGATAAGGTAGATGGAATTTCTTAGCAAAGAAAAGCTTATTAAAAAAATACATGTTTTCATTTATTCATATATAATCTATCTATATAATGTAGCTAATGATCTTCACATTCTGTTAGTATAATGTTGTACGAATACTTACCTGTGAAGAGAAAAGCACAAAATGATGTCATTTATTCTGCTGTTAGCTCAAGCTGCTATGAAACATAAGCTGCATATCAACTTAATAATTTGCAGTATTCTTAACTTTATGGTTATTAGAATTCCTGGGTTTTGCCCAGAACTTTTTGAACAATCAATTTACATGCAAAAGAAACTTCTGAAAAAAATTACATTCTAATCAGATAGTACCCTTTTGCCTGATACCGTTTGATGTATTTCAGATGGTTGCTGAAGCATCAACTCAGTCTTTCGTAGAACAACAAGAAGAACAAGTTTCTCTCCAGGAAGTACAAGAGCTGAAAGACACTCTCAGTCAAGCTGAAGTGAAGACAAAGACTTTGGAGACTCAGGTTGAAAGCTTACAAAAGGTGAGATCAGAGTGAACAAGCTAAGAACAGTGAACAATTTCAGAGTATTGTATTCTACTGCAATCTTAAATGCATAACTAAAGAATGTGAGGGTGTTTTACTGTGAGTGTGTACATTTATGCACAGAAATACGTGAGTTAACCTATTTGTGCCTCAACCTTGGGAGAGAGGGGCCTTAAACCTGGTTTAAATCCTGTGTGTAAAGTCTCTCACATTATTTCTTGGAATAAATAAGTGGGAAGGATAATGCTATTCTCTCAACTATTACTTTCAGGGAGGACTGGACACCCATGTTGTTGATTAGAAGCCTTTTAACCTTAATACAGCGTCCAGCTAATAGTAGGTCCTTGGACATTGTTTGCTGAAGTAGCGAGTTATGGCCAATAGTTGCAATGTCTGTCTTTCAATCTTTCTCACTCTCTCTTTCTCTCTAGTCTATAGCAGAAAAGGAAGCTGAAGTTAGAAATCTTCAGGAGCAGATAATACAGCTACAATCAGAACTTGCTCGTTTTCATCAAGATCTACAAGAGAAGACTACACAGGAAGAGCAGCTCAGGCAACAGATCACCGAGAAGGAAGAGAAAACTAGGAAAACATTGCTTGCGGCCAAGCAGAAAATTGCACAGTTAGCTGGTATTATAATACACTTTTTTCTGTCCTTAAGATGTCGTCTTCAGTTTGGGTTTTTGATTTATCCTGTGGAAAAGCATTTAGACAGGATGCTAAATACAAAAATATGGCCTAATTCATATTTTACTTTAAAGTTTTTTCTAGTTCAGATGTTATAGGAATTGTTCTAAAAAACTAAATTCTAATTGCTTCAGGAGATTATGAAAGTGTGTACCGAACTGTACACTGGAGGTAAAAAGAGTTTTGCATAGTTTTCGCAAGCCAGCTTGATAACGCCCATTTTTTATTCTTCTGTTGATTAGAGCAGACTGACCCTACTAACAGCTCAGGTAACTCTTCCCTTCCCTCTTGACTTCCTTAAATGTATAGATGCAAAACGTACTGCCTCCTTATTTTTAATTGATGTTGAGAGAAATGATGGTGTCAGAGCTTGCTGAAAGCATCTTGTTCTTTTGTGACTACTACTTCTTTTTGTTTATTTATTACATTATTATTTTATTTCCATTTAATTGCAATTAAATATAAAAATGGCATGTGAAAGTTAAAATTACCTCTAAATGCTCTGTTGATAGCTTAATCATTTTAAGATTTCAAAATACTTCAGTAACGTATTAAAACGGCCACGTATTCAGCACGCAGAGAGTCAGTAGGCAGCTTCACAGTGGCAAGACTGAATTCTTTCATATTTAATTAGGTACAAAAGAACAGCTGACAAAAGAAAATGAAGAGTGGAAGCAAAAGAGCAGCTCATTAGAAGAGCAGAAGACTGAATTGGAGGTGCGGATGAGTGCACTTAAATCACAGTATGAAGGTCGAATTTGCCGTCTAGAAAGAGAGCTTAGAGAGCAGCAAGAGCGACACCATGAACAGCGAGATGAGCCACCAGAGTCTACAAACAAGGTACAAAATCCTTTTAGCTAGCTGTGTGAGAGAAAAAACAGCTGCATGTCTCATAGCTGAATGAGGACTTGTAGCTTGTAGCTACAAGTTGACTACATTGCTTGTAGGTGTCACTCAAGCACCACTGTCCAACTTTTATGTTTACAGTAGTTAAAGCTCATGACTACATGAAGCTGTTTTCTCTAAGCATCCTGAGTAGCAGATGGAAATTCTTATTTTAAGACTCCCAACACTTTAACGATGAGCTCAACAAACTGTGCTTATTCAGGTTCCACTGTCCCCTGGTTTTGGAAATGCACCAGTTGGCTTTAGCAGGGGTTCAGAACTTAATTTAAAACTCATTTCTTGCCACAGTCAGAATTCCCAATGCTAGCAAGCATAATGTTGTATCCCTCATTGCGAATCAGCCAGCTGAACTGTTTGCACTCTGCTCTGCGTTTTTGTATTTTTATCCATGTATTCAGTATGATGGGTTCTAGGTACTCTTGTCTCAATTACTGAATTGATTTAAGTTCTTGGTATGACTGGTATGATTTGTTTTGGAGAATTTGTAATAGCCCCAGAGTCTGACTAGGTATTTTAACAAGTCTGCTAGAAAAACAATTGTTATTAAAGAGATGTTGCTGAAGTATTTTATCAGATTGCGTGCTCTGTTTTGTTTTTATATGGCATGACACTTCTGTTTCTCACTTAATAGGTCCCAGAACAGCAGAGGCAAATCTCACTCAAGTCTACTCCAGCTTCAGGTGAAAGAGGAATGTGAGTTGAAGGGTTTCGGGGTTTTGCAGACTTTCTGTGGTTGGCATTTCTTGGTTTTGTCTTTACCAGTTGTGCTTCTTTTTAGTAAACCACTGGCTTTTCACAATTTTTCTTAAGCAACTTTGAGGATACTGATTGACGTAATTGTTACTTCTGTTTTCTCAGCTACATTTAATCAATAAAGCTTTTAAGCTATTAAATTATCATATTAACCACCAGGGATGCAGTGTCTAGGAAACATGAAACATGTTTTTTAAATGTTTTCCAGCTTCAAGGTTCTTGAAGTTGTACGGTTTTACCTTTAACCATTTTTGTTTTAGGGTGGGATCTTCCGTCTGCAAGAATCTCAAACATAAGAAATGGAACAAAGAGAAGGCAGCTCTAACAACAGATAAAATAGTCAAATGATTAAGTGCTAAATTTTATCGTATTACTAAGTTTAGATAACAAACTCCCTTTCAGTTTTTATGGTAGCATCCTTTTGAAAGGTTTTCAAAGATGCCCCCTAAAATTTGGCTGATCTTTGTCTCAACCAGGAGATGATGTTGCTCTGTGTTGAGTGAATCAGTTCTAATGTAAGATGTATTACTCACTGTAATAAGGACCCAGCACAGCTAATAGTGTAAGATGTGCACTGCTCCTTTTGATCTGCTTAAAGGTTTCTAGTTGATTACCTTTGAAGAAATGTGTCAAACGTGTATGGAGGACAAACTGCTACTGATGGCATAGTGTATCTATTTTTCTTCTTAATCTATAAACAAATTCGGGAAGATAACTCATGATGCCCTTGTCAGGCTTTTAAATTTTAAGCCTTTAAAAAATCGGTGTTCCTGGCTGCGGTAATATGTTTACATTTGGTATTTTTAACATTTGCTTTCTGCACTACCATGATGCAAACAATGTCATCTTTTTCAGTGCTAGCACTTCAGATCCACCAACAGCAAATATTAAACCAACTCCTGTTGTGTCAACTCCAAGTAAAGTGACTGCTGCTGCAATGGCTGGGAATAAGTCTACTCCACGAGCCAGTATCCGTCCAATGGTTACTCCTGCTACAGTCACTAATCCTACCACTACACCAACAGCCACAGTTATGCCTACAACACAGGTGGAGACTCAGGAAGGTAAGCATTTTTGTATAGTATAAGCATCTACAGCAATCATAAATGCTATCTTTGCTTTGAAATCTTAGTAATTCTTAGTTTGAACATACCTCAAATAGTTTTCTTGTTCCTGCATCTCTTTCAGTATTGCACTTTTGTGACCATTTCTCTTGCAACAAAGTTCACGATTCCTCAATTGAAGATGGGTATAATTAATGTTAACTCAATCTGCAGCACATTAAATCAGCTTAATTAGGGCATTCTGAAATGTGAACTGTACTAGATGATATGAAGACAGTTGAATATGCTACTGTTTGCCTTTCAGCTATGCAATCAGAAGGACCTGTGGAGCATGTTCCAGTCTTTGGCAGCGCTAGTGGGTCTGTGCGTTCCACCAGTCCTAATGTTCAGACATCTCTCTCTCAGCCCATCTTGACTGTTCAGCAGCAGACGCAGGCAACTGCTTTTGTGCAGCCCACTCAGCAAAGTCATCCTCAGATTGAGCCTGCTAATCAGGAGCCATCCCCCACCATTGTAGAAGTTGTACAAAGCTCTCAAATAGAGAGGCCCTCCACTTCTACAGCAGTGTTTGGCACAGGTTGGTTTTATTTTATAGGCCTACCTTTCTGAATAATTCACTTTAAGTAGCTCTGTTAGGACCGTTGTCAAACCAGGCCTAACATCAGTAAAAGAATTTGCTCTTCTGGGGTTTTGGTTTTTTTTTTCCCCCCCTTAATTTAGTGTAGGTTTTACAAACTTCTGGGGTTAGGCTCCTTTCCTGAACTTTCAGAAATGGTACCTGTGAAGTGCTGTTGATGCTGCATTCCTTAAAGTACAAAACTAAAACCTCATGTTTGTTTATTTATCCAGGGCAGCACTGGGATTTAATGCATTAAACCTTGCTGCCTCTGAAACTATGGTAGTGTTAGAGCCAGGTCATGAGGAGTCACAAATAAGCTATTTAAGCTGGAATATAAAGTACAGAGAAAAATTCTAAAGCTACTCAGTGTGATACACTGTTGCATATTTGTTTGCCCTACACAGTGTTGATTTTGGTGTAGAACTATTGCCCAGAATACACTTCAGTAAACTGCTTTTTTGTTTGTTTGTTTCCCAGCTGATCCTCTGTTCAACTTTTAGGTGTACTTGTCAGAAGCAGAGATGTTGGAAAAAATATTTTAGTTGTACCCTGAAACTTATGTTTGGGGTTAATTAGGCTGTGAATCTAAGTCCAAGAGTATAAGACTTGTAAGAAAAGGGGCTGATGTTTTTATGTCCCAGAAAATGGCACAAGATGATTCTTCCTGATTCCATTTGTTATTCAATGCAGAAAAAGAAGTGATCTTCCAGAGTAAAATAACAATGTTTGGTGCTCTGTTTTGTATGGTTTTTGTTCTGAAAATAATTGGGAGGCTTTTTTAAGTTTCAGCTACCCCAAGTTCTTCACTGTCTAAACGTCCACGAGAGGAAGAGGAGGATAACACTGTGGAAAACTCAGACCAAATTTCAGAGGAAACAGTGGATGTTCCTCTTCCAAAGAAACTGAGAAACATACAGAGAGTTGGACCAGAGGTTTGCAAAAACATAAAGTACTACTACTTAATCTGTCCCTTTGGAAGGTTTTAATGGAAAGAGCAAGTCAGTTAATTCTTAACGTGACTTTAATGTACTGGGGAGGAAGCAATTATGCTTGGGTTCATGAAAGGCAGAGGTTATGCCAGTTGCAATGACTGATGTAAATCTTGGTGAACTGTAGGATGGAAAAGAGAGGGCCATATCCTGGAACTGAGGACGAAAATGTTAAAATGTTTTCCAGTGTGGTCTGGAAGGTCATTATCTACAGTTACTCTGGAATAGAATGCAGTATACTTGAGGACATGCCATGAAGCAAAGATGAGTTCCATGGAAAAGCTTAAGGAGATGCATGCAAAATTGTTGGTGTGAGGCAATTGGGATGTCCTGCAAGGAAGGAATGAACTTGAGACAGAACCTCAAGCAGGCAACTCATGAATAATGTTAAGGAAGTCAAAGGTTTTCTATTAGCTATACAAGAGGGATGTTGCATAGCAAAAAGGGAGCAAAATTGTCCCAGAACATTGTCACTTAATTAGCTGAGAGTATGAAGGTGGAACATGAAACCCTAAGGGTTCTTTTTTGGTCCTGAAAAGATTTGGAGATACTGAGGCCCAGTGGACTGAATGGGCAAATTGCATTTCTCCAGGAAAGAGAAATGGAGTGCTAGATAAAAGCAGAGCTAAGCAATAATAGTAAAACGGGAACAAAATTTTGCCCGTGATCTTTCTGTTTAAAGGTTGTTTTTTTTTATTTTTTAACTTATTTTTAAGTAAAAAAACCCTCATGTGTTGAAGAACCAAACTGTAGGGCTAATAGAGTATTTTAAACAAGAAAGATACATGTTCTTTCAGGAGGAAGTGACAGCAGAAGAGAGCACTGATGGCGAGGTAGAAGCTCAAACATACAATCAAGACTCACAAGACTCAATTGGAGAAGTAAGCGTATTTGAAAATAGTACGATATTCATTTCAGCAGAAATAGCTTCTGTCCTTTCCCTCCTCCTCCACTCCCCCATTTTTTGAAGTGAAATCTTAAATCAGATCCTGCAGGTTTCCAGTGGAAACAATTTAAAACTTTTTAAAGATGGGTAAACATTGAGGCAGCAGCTGCTTATGGATGCGCAAGCAAATGCATCATATACGAATACAGTATCCCTAATGGTGTCACCCATCCCAGATCAGATTTGAAAGTGAAGGACAAAATATATTTGTGTTGTACAGCAGGCCTCCATTTGGTTGAGGTTGAGAAATAGGAGTGGAAACAAGAAACTTTTAGAAATACAGTGGACGCTTCCCTGAAGAACATTTTAAGAATTGTATATGCTGTGTTTCATTTTGTTTCTTCTGGCAATTTATCTTTTACAGGGTGTTACACAGGGAGAGTATGTTGCCATGGAGGATAGTGAAGAAACTTCCCAGTCTATCCCGATAGATCTTGGACCTCTTCAGTCAGATCAACAAAATACTACCTCATCTCAGGATGGTCAGTCCAAAAGAGATGATGTCATTGTAATTGACAGTGATGATGAAGATGATGATGATGAAGAAAATGAAGGCGAGCAGGAAGTATGTATATTATGGAATTTATTTCTGAACTACTTTAGGTATGATTTTTGATCAGATGTAAAACTCATCTGGCAGGACTGATTTAACCAATTTCTTTTTTTTTTTTTATTTGTAAAAATAGTCTGTATTTATGTAGCCTGAACTTACAGTGTTGCTAATTCAACTTTTGTTTATTATTATTTATTTTAATTCTATGGTGCATCTAGATTATCTATGACTGTTCAACATACAAGGGTGGCCTCTGTGAGGACAGGCTGGAGGCTGCTCTGTGCCAGACACAGCCTCTTCCTGGCTCTGAAGTGGCCCCACTGCAGGACACAGCTGAGCCCATCAGCTGGGGAAAACGTATAAAAAAGGCCAAAACACTGCATGGCAGCGTTAGTGTGAGGAGGGGGAGGGAGTGTGAGAAACAATCCTGGAAAAACCAAGGTCAGAGAAGAATGAGGGGAAGAAGGTGCTCCAGGCATTGAAGCAGATACTCCTTGCAGTGGAAGAGACCACAATGGACCAGATATTTCTCTGCAGCCTGTGGAGAGCAGGATATTCCTTGAAGGAAACTGCAGCACATGCAGGAGTAGGCTTTACTGCCAGGAACTGTTGCTCGTGGAGAGGAGCCAGTGCAGGGGCACATTTGTCCTGATGAACTGCAGCCATTCAGTGGGAAGGACCCACTGCTAGAGTAGTTCTTGAAGGACTGCAGTCTGTGGAGAAGACCCACACTGGAGGAGAAAGGAGTAGCTGAGAGAAACTGTTGTGGAATGACCACAACCGCCACCATTCCTTGTCCCCTTTGTCCTCCTTGGGCTGGGGGAAGAGGAAGAGGAGATGGGAAGGAGAGAGTAAAGTTGAGCTTGGGAAGAAGGGATGGGGGAAAGTGTTCTAGTCTCTGTTTCTCTATTTTTAATTGATAACACATTAATTTTCCTTGACTTGAGTCAGTTTTACCTGTAATGGTAATTGGCAAGTGATCTGCTTGCCTTCATCTTGATCCTCAGGCTTTTCCATCTTACTTTTCACCCTTGTCCTATTGAAGAGGGAGTGAGGCAGTGGCTGGGTGGGTGTCTGACACCCAGCCAAGGTAAACCTACCACAGCAATCAGTAAATATGTACAAGTACACTGTGGTTAATAAATGCTGAACATCTTCAAAAGAGAGCCACAGAGAGAGATGGTCTGTACCACAGCATGAAGTGTGCCACTTCAAGATTTGAAATTTTTCCACTGTCTTATCCACACTTCCTTAAGGCTTTTTTTTATGGTCCTATAGGACTATGAGGATGAGGAAGAGGAAGATGAGGATGATGATGAAGACACAGGGATGGGAGATGAAGGTGATGACAGTAATGAAGGAACTGGTAGTGCTGATGGTAATGATGGATATGAAGCAGATGATGCTGAGGTGAGATTTGTACCTTTTATTTCTAGCTTGCTACATTTCTTGGAATAAAGTGGTGGTGTTATGCATCTGCACAGATCTGGATACTTGAAAGAAAATCTTAGTATGAATTCATCACAGAAATGTGAGGCTGCTAGTAGGTGATACTAATTTCTGTTGTAACTGGTGTTTTCATGAGAAAAATGAACTTTTAATGTTTGAGAACTGAATGAAAACGCAAAGTACAGGAGCCAGCTACAAATACTGTTAGTTGCCAGGCTAGTAAGGCAGTTTCTTCAAAAGCTGGATATGTCATTGCCTATTATTAGATGATGATGGCTGCATTGTTCACATTTGTGCATGAACAGATACGTAAAACTTCTGAAATGTCACAGTTGTATACTTTTGCCTGATTTTGTAGATATTTGCAGAAATATTTTAAGATATTCATATATTTTACTTCGTTTACTTTCTGAATACTCTTGTACTGCTTTTATATTCTCTTTACAGCCTCCAAGTTGTTTAGTGCTAAGTCATATTATATTTGGGGGGGGGTTTTAGGGTGCTGACGGTACAGATCCTGGAACAGAAACTGAGGAAAGCATGGGAGGAGGTGAAAGCAACCAGAGGGCAGCAGATTCTCAAAACAGTGGTATGGCTATTCCATGTTTCTTCAAACTGTGTTTTTTCAAAGGGGAAAAATGTAGAAGCTGTTTTACAGGTGTTAAAATACTCACTTAAAAGTAAGAATGTAAGGCAAAATGCTAAAGACCATTTTAACCTGAAAGGTAGATTCTTTTGAAATGCTCTTTTCTGAATTTATTCTACATTCCTTTGGAAATCCTGCAAGCTCTGTTTGCTGTGGAAACTGCTGTTGATGACTCAGTTGATTCATCTCTCTCAATCAGCACTTGAGTAGTCAATAGTTTGTTTTGGTGATAGTGTTGATGTAGCAGGCACAAGTCCTCTCTTAAGTGATTTTAAATAACAGTTACTGAGCTGTCCCCACTCTTGCAAGGGGTAAGAACATTTCTGTTAATGTGGTAGCAGAATTTGAAGGCTTGCCTTCATGGCGTTTGGAGGGCATGGGTTTATACCTATATACTTCCATGTGTTTTAGGAGAAGGGAGTACAAGTGCTGCGGAGTCCACTTTTCCTCATGAAAGTTCAAGAGAACAGCAGCCATCATCTGCCTCAGAGAGACAAGCCCCTCGGCCCCCACAGTCACCACGCAGACCGCCACACCCACTGCCCCCACGACTAACTATTCATGCTCCTCCTCAAGAACTGGGTCCCCCAGTACAGGTATAAACTACCTCTAGTAGTCAGAAGACTTTAGTTACTGTATGATTTCTTCTAAGTAAAACCCAAGTATTCTGCCTGTTGTAAAAGTAGATTACATATATTTAGCATCCTGAAAAATGGTAGCTGAGGAAACTGACATAACATGTCTCATCCTGCAAATTATGGCTCGTCAGGGAACATTAAAGGCAGTAAGGCACTCACTGTGGATTTGTATCTTGAAATTATTATACCAGTGTTATTTCAGTCAGTGACTGCTGGTATTTCCACTACAAGTGCTGTTCTTGAATAGATTGTAACTCAGACAGATTGGCAGGGGGTTTTATTAGTCTCTGCCCCAATGCAGATTGTACAAAAGAATGTTGCCATTCATTTTCTAAGATAAACCTTATCAGTCATGAGTCGGTCAGTGTCAGACCCAAGATTATGCTTTGACATAGACCTACATATTTTGTAAATTAAAACTTCCCATGATTTTTGCTGAAGTACCCTGACTGAAATGATCTTTTACCATTAACTTGGTTTGAGGCTTGGTGCCACAATATTTCTGTATTGAGGTTTTCTGTCCTCAAGAGAAAGTTGAGTAAAATAGTAAAGTCAGAATTTAAACCTACATGATTCCCTTTCATGGTTAGACCAGTGTCGTGGTTTAAGCCCAGCTGGCAACCCAGAACCACGCAGCTGCTCACTCACTCCCCCCTCTTCCTCCCTCTGCTCCCAGAGGGATGGGAAGGAGAATTGAAAGAATGTAACTCCCACGGGTTGAGATAAGAACAGTCCAGTAACTAAGGTATAACACAAATCACTGCTGCTACCACCAATAATAATAATGATAAAGGAAATAACAAGGGAAGAGAATACAACCGCTCAC
>JANHGB010017266.1:0-17714 GCA_026283785.1 Coracopsis vasa
ATTGGATATAAGGAAGAAGTTCTTTACTGTAAGGGTGATGAGGCACTGGAATGGGTTGCCCAGGGAAGTTGTGGATGCTCCATCCCTGGCGGTGTTGAAGACCAGGTTGGACAGAGCCTTGGGTGGCATGGTTTAGTGTGAGGTGTCCCTGCCCATGGCAAGGGGGGTTGGAACTAGATGATCTTAAGGCCCTTTCCAACCCTAATTATTCTATGATTCTATGATTCTATGACCATGTAAGAATAGTAAATATGAAATAGGAGAAAACGGAGATTTACGATATTGATGTAAAATAAGAAAATAAACTAGTGAATATTTCCAAGTGAATTGCTTTAATAGTATTGAAAATATAAGCTCTTCCCAACATAAGAATCTCTGTATGTGAGTATCTGCAGTAAGGGAATCATGTAATAGCCTGTAATGTTCTTCTTTCTGCAGAGGATATTGTGCACAGACAAGAAGTTGTAATGATGGAGTTACTTATCCTCTAACAATTATGAAGGCAAACACCTTCTATCTCATGTTCTACAAAGTAAGGCGCCAGCACTCCTGCTCTTGTTTCATCCAAAGGTAGTCAGTGCTGTGGATCTGCACGCTCCTCCTCTTCTGTAATAAGCCTTTAACAGACAACATTTGTTATTATTAACATGTAAATTTGCTACAGCAGCGCTGCTTACATCACAGCAACTGAGTACCCACTAGGGGATTTATTATCCACCAACTGTGTTATGGCTTATAGCTTGTCTTCATATATTTTGCTGAGCTGAAACACAGCATACAAGGGAAAAAAAATAAAAAGGAAAAAAAAAGGATATAATTATAACTTACAGAAATATATCTAATTATATTCTGAGCCATTAACATTAAATGAGTTGCTGTTTCTGCTAGGAGCTGAGAGCCAGCAAGTTTCAGAGCTATAGCTGTGCCTACTCCATCAGGCAGTGGAAATTTGTGTGGAAAGCAGCAGCCGTCTTTGATGATGTTCATAATGTGTTTATGGATAAAACAGTCTCTTCATGATGCATGTTGCTGTTAAGTATTTTAACACAGGAAAATACTTAACGGTTCAGGCATCTTCATCATCAGCTGAAAGGACTCACGAGGGCTTCTGAGATTACCACATTAGTCATGTGCCCATTGCTTTTACCTTCAGATTGATATTCATATTACTCATGAAAACTGCAAATTCTTGAACACTTTCATTGTACTGTTTGGCCTAGCTCAGAATTAATGCAGATTAGCTAAGAAGAATTAATTTATGCTGAAATTTTTCAACTCACTGATGTGTTTTATTCTTGGTCAGCTTTTTTTAACTTTTTTCCCAAAGCCTGTGATACCAATTGGCTTTTTAAAGCCCCTGGGACTTGAACTTATGCAGAAATATTGAAATATATCCTATAATATTAAAAGGACAAATCATGACTTTGTATTTCTAATACTGTGGAAATAAGCACATTTCAGATCTTGTCAAAATGCTCATCTACTCTGTTATGTGTATGTCTGTGAGTTTGCTTGTTCTTGTCCTATCATAAGAAATCAAATCTGTTTAAGCATTTAGTCAACTTCTCAGGTTTTATAAGAAGGAGAAAGGAATTTAAAAATGTAACTTTTTTACTTTTTTTTTAAATTTAAGGACTACTATATACAAGACAGTACAGGACAAATGTATTGGCAGTCATCGCTTCAAATTAACTAGTGAAAAAATAACTCAAATGCGGTGCAGTCCGTAAGAGGGGAAAGGAATAGTCCAGGATATCACTCAATATGTATTATTTAGTTATTTAATTTACTATATTCCTTATCCTGGTATGCAGCAGCTTTCTGAAATCAATAGGATACATGAAACAGTTTCATGTCCCAAGTTGGTAAGAACTTCTTCTTTTCTCCATTCTAGTAAATGAGGAATCTGCTACTGATACCTCCATATTGCAGCTAGGATTTTCTAAGACCTGGAACATGGCTTATTCTCTGTGTGCAAGAGAAGGTCTAATGGAAAGGCAGAAGTTATTCATGGTGTTAGCATGAAGATGATTGGATGGACTTTGTACTGATCAGGTCAGGGATCTGCTTCCCAGCTGAAGGTTATGGTTTCAGAAGCATCAGGAGCAGATCTTTTGAGATATAAACTAAAGGAACTCACATAAAATCCTGGGCCCTTTTGGCAGAATGAGCAAACTATTTCCTAAGCATTCAACCCTGGAACAGATGCTGCTTGAGAGAGGAAAACAAGGTATTATCTACCTCTTCAAAGCTGTGCTGTCAAAAGATTGTGCATCTAGACTAAGACCACTAGATGTCTACAGAAAGAAATAGGTTTTGCCACCATCTATAGGTTTCCAATGATCTCTCCAGTGTGTGTGTCTATTGATTGACTCCACTAAAAAAGACATCCAGCATCAAGGGATAAAACGAGGTAGGGGCAATTTCAGCACACATTACCCTGGAATATTAGCCAAATATTCGATTTAGCAGGTCATACTTCAAGCCTGAATGCTTTGCGAATGCACAGAGTCCTTGGAATTGACTCAGTTCATCCACCATCCTTTACTGTCTCCTCTACTTGCCATGCATAACCATCAGTACTGCTTGTGCTCAGTGTGTGTGTCTACAAAATGAGTGCAATGACACTGTAAAGTGCTTGGAGGTCTGAAGAAAAGAGCTGACTTTTAACATATATAAGGCTATTATGACCATCTTTTGAAAAGTCAGTTTAAATCAAAGGATCTGCCAAATTAAAGTAAAGGAAGAAAATGACTGCATATTTCAATTACATACATGACCAACGAAAGGGAAACTCATACACAGAATGGAAGAATTTCACCTGCAATAGCATATAACCACAGAACAGTTTGGGTTGGAAGTGACCTTTAAAGGTCATTTAGTCCAACCTCCCTGCAACGAGCAGGGACATCTTTAATGAGGTCAGGCTGCTCAGAGCCTCATCCAGCTTGGCCTTGAATGTTTCCAGGAATGGTGTATCCACCACCTCTCTGGTCAACCTGTTCCAGTGTTTCACCACCCTCACTGTTCCTGATATTTAGTCTAAATCTTTAGTCTTTTAGTTTAAAACCACTACCAATTACAACAGGCCCTGCTAAAAAGTTTATTTCCATCTTTCTTAAAGGCCCCGTTTAAGTACTGAAGAGAGAAGGTCTCACTGAAGTCTTCTCTTCTCCAGGCCGAGAGAATTTTCTCTGCCTTTTTTCATAGGAGAAATATGAATAGCTAGTTCCAATTTCAAGCCACACTGCAAAGATGTTGGATTAATTTCCCACTCCAGATGACATCAGTTACAATTTCATCAGGTAGAGGCCTTTGGATGCTACCCTGATCCCTGATAATTAATAATAATGATAAATTTATAGCTCTTAGATATTGGATGTTCATTTCACAGAAGTCACAGCACCTTATTTTGCATGCCACAGAGATGCTTCAGGTTGAGCTCGCTTGCTCTTTCTTCCCTCTCTTTTTATGCAGTACTGCAGCCCTTGGGAGTTTTTGCAGAACCAACTCACCCTTGATCCTTCCAAAGTCATGCCAATAAACAAGTACCCCAGAAGCACCTCCTTCAGTTGCTGCTTTTAACAAGGGAGGAAGCCTCTCCTCTTCCCTCAGAGTAACTCACCATGTCATACCAAGGCTGACCTACGTTTTGTCTCATCGGGGATGACTGATGTTTTAAATATTTATAAACCACCAATCATACTGAGTCATCTGCTGCCAGGCTTCTTTTTTTTCAGTGAAACTGTGCAGCAATTACTTGCTCTTTTTCTGGGTGCAATGCACCTAGAGGGTCTGGACTTCAGCTGTGTACACAAAGGCAGGTCTGTAGAAGTTGGTGGAACTCTTCTGGTTGACCCCTACCTGATGATGCTGTCCCCTGTGTCTCCACCAGCATCTTTGCTAGTGGAAAATTTTTTTGTTGGAGTTTGTATTTATCTTTGGATTTGTTTGGAAAGATTTGGTAATGACTGTTAGAAGACCAGGCTGTGAACAGGGTAGCTAACATAAATACTTGCCTACCAAATTTTTTCTTTAATCAATATATCCCATTAGGATTTTAAAAAGAACCATCATCAAATCTCAGAAAGACACTCAAGTCCCACACTAAGGTGTGGGCTGTGATTCCTGGTGTTTGCTAAGTAATTTCTTCCTAAGATGCCTCAAGGCTTTTCTAACTGATAAACTCATTTTTACACACTGTTATAAAGCTGTTGCTGTGCATCAGCACTGCTGTTTAACTTCCTGCCTGATCAAGAAAGGTACTTTGCTTTGGGCAGTGCCAGTGAACTTCAGAAGGTAAACAAAAAGTTAAACCAAGTACCAAACTATGTGCTGACGTGGGAAAAAGAAAGGATCTAAATGTCACAGTATTGATATTTGGTGGCACAACCTATGTATAAATGAGTATAAATTAATAATTACAAATTCCAGAATATTTCTTTCTTCCTCTAGGACATCACAGTTTTGATAGAACATACATTTATTACACTAGCCATATTCCTGACATTCACAGGACTTGTTTCTTCCCATAGAGTCAAGTTCTCAGGTACATTTTCATGTCTCCTCTTGTGCTTTGCCACCAGTGAATGGAGGAGATGTGACTGACTGCAAGCACACACACACAGGCTTGCATCTACCAACCGCCAAACCTTTGTTGGCAGAGACACAGTGGCTCATAGGTGGCTGTGGAGATGGCTCAGGCTGTTGCATGCATCCAACACAGAGGGATTTTCCCTGGCATAGTCTACATTGGTACAACCACCCAATGGTGTCCTTTGCAGATTAATCAGTCTTGCTGTGTCTGGGGATTCTGTGCCCCCCTCAGCCCTCCAGTATAGCCATTCACAAACTCTTATACATCAGCACTTCTATCAAGGCCCATGACTAGTGGTCTCAGCTGCATCTCACTTCTGTCCTCTTAGGACATGTCTAGAGACGGCTTCTGAAATAGTCCCTTGTCAGAAACCTTTCTGACACTGGATAATATTTGAATATCACATGATGGTATTATTATTTTTGACTGTCTATGAACACTGCTAGTTTTAATCATAGAATCATAGTATAGTTTGGATCATTCACATGGTCCTCATTGTTATTTGTGAATTGAGTGCCAGGTTGCTGAGGCCAAATCTGATACCATAGTGAAAGCCCCCAGCTCTTACCAAACCCTGCAGGAACTGAGGAAATTGAGCACTTACAGGATCAGGATGTTTGTCATCACTCTTGCTGAGCAGGTTGTCTTCTGTAGTTTGCAAATCCCTGAATCCCATCTCAGCTATGGAGTAGACACAGCAGCATCAAATGAAAGATTGACAGCTGTGATTCATACTGAAGTGTTTCCTGCTGGTGTGGACTGTAAGCATTGAAAAAATGCAGGTGGCCTCTTCAAACAAAAAAAACCTTTCTTTTTTAATTTTTTTTTCCCCCCCAGTTCTGATATTTCCTTCCTATGGAGGGCACGGTTATTCTTATCTCTCCCTGTTCAATAGGTTTGTTGAAGGCTTATCTCTAACCTGAGATAAAAGATCCTGTACTAAAGGTGAGTGCCCCAAAGAAGTTATAAGAACCTCATTTGTCATTAATGTTACTGCTTGCTCTGTTTACTGATCCCTCCAAGAACCCAGAATAGAACATGTCCCTCACAGTTTAATTTTATCTGTTTATTAAATATTAAAAATACTTGTGGATAATTCACTTTGGATCACTTTTGAGAGGTGATTTGGTCTGCAGTGGGATTTGTGTGTGTGGAGTGACACGTCTCAGTTACACACACCTGCTTACACATCAGCCTGGTTACACACCAGAATCATCGTGGCTCAGGGAGTAAGATTTATTTCTATTTTTCTTTAAGGGATTTGAGATTGCAAAGCAGTCGAATGGAAGCTGTCTGCTGTGAACAGTAAAGCCAAGCAAGTGCACCACATGCACAGACAAGGTCTTGTGCTCTACAGCCTGATCTCTTCTATTTGCAGCAAGAGTTGCTCAGCACAGTGGAAGTAGAAGATGGTCTTGTTAGAGAGCTGATAATTGGCCATCATGAATCTGCACAGGGGCCTGCACACCAGAACATCTCACCCATAATGCTTAGATGCTTATAATAACAGCAATTGCTATCTCTGTAGATGGTGCTTGGACCATCATAGTGTGTTGTATACCACATAAGTGTTTGTTAAACTCTAAAACCTCTTCCTTTTCTATGTGAATTATATTAACTATTTTTTTGAAGGGAAAGAAAAAAAAAACCCTGAAAATTCAGAAATTCTGTTGTGTGCAGAAATGATCAGGCACCGCTGGGACAACCAGCAGTGCAAATCTTTGGACTGCAAAAAAGAATGTGGGGTGAATGCAGCATACTACATTGTTATTAGGAGGAAGCAGAAAGATGATGAAGGTGGAAAATCCTGGTTTACTGTAAGAGATTGTGCAGAGTGCAGAGTGCAGAGCCAGGATCACAGGAAGGGAGGTTGGGCACATGGGTCTGATGTAATCCTTCTGAAAGGCACCTATATTAGCAAGTAGGGTTTAAGTCACCTGTATCAGAGATTCCTAACCTATTCCAAACCCTACTACAAGTGGCAGCTCATGTCTGCATTTATTGGATGATAAAGTGAGGCAGTGATACCTGACTATCTTCTAGGGCTAAGAGATAGCAGCTTAATAAAAAGCTCTGTGAAGTACTTTTCACTAAATAATAAGCAATAAGGGGACAGAAATTTTGAAGTTATCAATCAGCTTGATCTAAGACAAATACGTTTGCCTTCAGCAGAAAATGAAAAATCACTGTCTATAATTTACACTGTCTGAACAACCAGAGGGCTATGCAAAGCGAAGTTTAACCTTACAGTGCAGTAAGAATGTACTGCAGCTTTGCACGAATAAATAACTTCTTACATTCATAGCATTTAAGGACAAGAAGGAGTTTTACATCATTGGTTCTGACCAATTTCACAAGTCATTGCATTTCATGCAGTCACCCATGTATGAAGACACCTTGTTTGACTAAAGCATGCCTTTCAGAATGTTTAATAAGGCTGAAAATGAAACCACCAAAAAATAGAGTATCTTGTTCCTCTCTTTGTCATCCATTTTAATGGGAAATCATCCTTACTTTTAAATATGTGCATATAATTTCTTATTGAAATGTGTATAACTTCATCTTATAAATGTCTATAAACTATTCCAAATGTGCTTTTCTCCACCAGATTAAAACTTGAGTATCCAGATTTTTCTACCTGTAAAGGTACTGAGATACAGGCAGCATGCCACTAGTTATTCTATTTGGGATACATTAAACTGTCTGATCCTGTCAAGTTTCTCACTGTAAAACATTTTATTTGGTCCTCAAAGGTCTTACAAAAAGCCTACTGCTAGTTTATACATATAGTTGGCTCACGTGGTGAAAAAAAAGAAACTTTTCAAACTGTATTTTTGAAAACATTTAGAGCTGAAGCCTTACTTAAAAACCCACAAATTGTAGTTTGGTAATTGTGCTTAGAATGACTGAATACTCCCTTTTCGTGATTAAAGAAAACTATGATGACATTACCAAAACTTTAAGTATTTCATGGTGAAAACCAAATTTTAATAACTGTAAAAACATACTCTCCCAAAGTATCCCAAACAAAGAATACAGTATTTTCCTTTGGTGAAGATGTAAGATATTTCAAGGCAGGAACAAGAGGACCTTCTTGGCTGATTAGACACCTACAGTGTAGTCATCTACACCTGGGCTAGACATCTTTGGTTTCGCCTGGGGCAGCAGGCAAAAAAGCATTTACAGGGCATGTTTCATGTGGTCTGTTTTAGATAGCTCCTTTAAGATGAAATGAATTACACTTTAGATATACCTAGATGAAAAGCTCAGACATAGTGACCTACATTTTCACATGTGTGTTTAGTCCCACAAATCCTATCCCGGTCTCCTTCTCCTCCACAATATGTATAGCTTGCACTACAGAATTCCTCTGCTCTTCCTCCAAATCCTCACTTTTAGTGATCTCACTTTAGATCTCTCACACAATCTGTCTCTACATGATGGTAGCTCTGGCTGATAAAGATTTCTGTCTTGTAGATCTCTATTCCCTTGTGTGTATTAATAACACATGCATTCGGTAATTTGGCAGGAATAAAGTTGATTTCTTAAGCTGCAGGACTGCTTTGAGTCCTGGGGGGTGAGTCACCTTGTCACTGTCTTTTTTCTTTTAGCTGTCAGTCTGGACTCCTTAGATTCAGCCCAGTGAATTTACATCACAAATATCATCTTCAATTTTTTTCCACGATAGCTTACATGCAGTACTTACAGAAGAGACAGTCTTTTCATGGTGGTATCTCGCTTCAGTCATTTTTACCCCTTAACCCAAAAAGTGCCTTGCAACATCCAACTATGTCACTTCACACACTTTTAAGGATTTACAAAGAACACGTGGATTTCTGCAGCTTCAGAGAGTTTGCGAACACTCCTATGGTTGTCCAAGTTGCAAAAAGTCTGTTCTGTGAAAAAGTATTTCCTTTCCATGAGTTTTGCTTGCCTGCAAAGGCACTAACATGGTCACACCTTGAAAAGGGATGGAAGGTGATCAGTGCTCTGCCTGCACCAATCCCCATGGCCACATTACCTTATTAGTATTGCAAAATCTGTTATCTCTGTTAAACCAAGGAGTACCTGCTAACTGTGGTTATTCCTGTGGGTAGCAGAGTGCATGAAGATAAAGTCTGCCTTCCTTTGAGATGATTGCTGAAGTCTGATTTTCTCACAGTGATTTTTTAGTAGCTTGAAGTAGAGGAGTCTGCAGGTGACATAAAGAATATTATCCTATAGGTTAACTCTCTAATTACTCTTTTTTCTCCCTTTTTGAAACCAAGAATTTGATAAGATTTGATTCAGCTCAGGAAGGTAACAAAACCACAAAAGCATTGACACCTGTTGGAGACCTGAACATTTGGTTTGGTTAAAAAAGGCTTATAGCATTTTTTGTGGTACATCTCTCAGCAACTTTTCTTGGTATCCCTTAGTAAACATCAAACATTGCATCAGTGTTGCGCTGTCACGTGTTTAATCCACACTCAGCAACCCCCTGCAAACATATTAGTGTTGGAGTTTGTCTTTGGGTCCAGAATCATTCCACCAGTGACAGAGCAGGCACGGTTTCAGGAAGACCCATAGTCTGTGCTATCACCATCACCTAGCTCTGCTATTTTATTTCTGCTGTCATCCACCTGCTGTTGCCAGCAAAGGGAATAGGGTCAAGTGGGAAAGGCAGTTCTCAAATGTGTCTCTGCTTTATTCAAGAGTAACACATTTCTCCCCATCTTTGGCCCACTCCTTTCTGCACTGAGTGTGAGTTCTTTCCCTGAGCCTTTCAAGATTTTTCTTTATTCAGTTTGAGAGCATTTTAAGTTTCTCTTAAATTTATCTTCTCTTAGTCTAAGAAAAGCTTCATATATGACTGTGGAACAAGATTGTATGGTCAAAATGCTGTCCTTCCATCTCTCCTTGGGCACATCTTTGAGGTAAGCAATGCAATATTCCAATGCTACTTTTTTCCCTTCTCAACACAAATCTTGGTTTTAAATGTTTGCACTATGTTTGGCAAAATGAATGCTCAAACGACCTTCATGGACTGCTGTATCATGTTAATAGTGGTGGATATTTTTTTATTTCAGAAAAGCTGATAGTTTAGAAATAGCCTATGTTAACATGGATCACTGGGGCATCAGTGCAGATCAGATCATTCAACCATATTTGTCCTAGAAGTACAGATGTAATGCAATTGTAAATGTTGGATGTAAGCAGGCAAGCATTCAGGTGAGACTCTTCTTTTTTGCTCCATATATTGTTCTTATATTGTCATCCTTATGAACTGGTAATATGGGAAGTCTGATGTCAGACTTGACAGAGCCAATGATGTCATACAAGATGTTTTTCTTGACCATGTCTGTAAACTAAACTGTAACACTTCAGCTACATATTATATTTGTTTTAGGAAAAAAGACTGTCCCCACTGAAGATTTTTTCACTGCTAGTGCCACAATGAAAATGCACTTAGAAAATTTTTTCTGCATACTAATGAAACAGCCACTCATTTTCGCACCGCTAAACTTAATGGTGGCCATAAATCTTATGACTAGCCTTCCAAAGTATCAGGGAATGAATGTTTTATTTGGTCTTCTCTCTGTGGAATAGCAATATTTGTGATCTTCCAGTGGTGTGTAAGTCTATCTATCATTTCTTAATGAGGGAAGATGAGAGGGTCATTCTGTGATCAAATCATTCATGTCTTCTACTCACAGGGGCAAGAAAATAATAATCGCAGAAGACTTTACTGCTCAGTAATTGCACCACAACAGAGCCTTAGCTCCTGTCTGACTGAAGCCTCTCAGGGAATCTTTTCATGGACATTTTCTTTTCCTAAGGAATGGCTGATCTTTTCTAAAGCGTGAAGCAGAATGAGCTCTCTGAGCGTCTACTTTACCCAAGTGGCTCTCACTGTGCCAAACTTGCGTGCTTGCAGCTGCAGGTCTTCCCATCTTCCCATTTCTCCTGGCTTCAGTGCCTGCCAATTTTTTCTCAGAATTGAGTTTGTAAAATTAATCTAATTAAAGGTATTCTATTTGTTTTTATTGATTAATAAAACTCCAAAAGAGAGGGTTTGTTTATAGCCTAGATGATTTGCTCTGTCTATTTACATTGACACATCTGTAGAATGTTTGATTTTGATTAGGTTGGAAGCAATAGAGATGAATAGATAAGAAGAAGGTGTTGCTTAGGTCTACCCCCCTCTGGCAAGCCTCCTACGTGAAAGCACATGCTCAGTAATGAGCCAGTCATTTTCAGTGACTCCTTCTGCTCTTGTCTTCTTGTACCTTTGTTGCAAAGTTTTTTGCCCCTTGTACATATGAGACAACCGAAGTTAGTCAGAGTTGCACTGCTCCAAACAATAAATGAAGCTTTATTGCCCTGAAGAAATGTTTGCATTTCAAAGCAGCTTCTATTGCTCTTGGTTCAGTGAAAAACTTCCAACAAAAACTCCTGCATCTTATAATTTTTGTTTTACAAAGATGTCTCAAATCTTCACAAAGGCAATTGTGAAAAATAATAACAAATCTTTAGGATAAATGCAGAAAATTCTCTGATGATTAGTGATCAAAGATTAAGCAAATTAAGAGTATAGTCTGTTGAATATCTGTCTTTAAAAGAGTGCTATTTTGATTGCATATGGAACTGATTCTCACAAAATGATTGTCTTTATTCTTTCGTTTTCTAGAAACAAAACCTTTTAAATGATATTTATTCACTAATGCAAAACAAAATGGGTACCTATGTCCTGTAATCCTGTCTGGTTTATATGTACATGATATGTGTGTACAATATGCTTCTGGTTTTGCTAATTACATTTAAGGTTAATAAAATTCAGATTATGTTTTTCAAATAATTTAATTTCACTGTTTATATTGGGGAGGGTAAATAATTTCTAAGAAGGAATTTAGGAATAGTCTTTTCTATTCAGGAGTTCTCTGTGAACAAAGCTTGATTCTTCCCAGTATAATTTCCATTCATAATTATTTGCTCAATAATTCATGCAAATAATTTGCAACCATAATTCGTTCTTAAGCAGGTTCTCTGAGCACATTTGAATTCTGAGCTATGATGCTGGAATCATGATCATTCTGTATGTTTCTGCCCTTGATGGGAGACGCAATTGAATCAAAGTTTTCATTCAGCATAAGTGTTCTTTTAAATTGGGATGGATTTGTGTGTGTGATTTAGTACCTTTCAGTGATGGAAGCAAATTGACTGTGACTCTTTTAATCGTTGTCTGGTGCAACTTGAAACTTTTGATGACTGAATTCTTGAATTCTATAATCGCTGTGGAACAATTTGGGCCATAAATCATCCTGAACGTGAACTCTGTTGAAAGACTGCTAAAAGGCAAACCTTTGAAAATTGAAGGAATATTTGAAAGGGTTCTTTTAGTCTGCTGTGATAACAGCTAGGTAAAAATGTTCCATTTAGCTCAAGAATATGCACCAGTGTAGTATACAGAAAAATCACAGGGGGAAAAAAAACCACCTCTGCTGAAATATTGTAAATTTGATAGTGCCTGAAAGAAAATCTCCTCTTTGAGAGAGTGAGAGGAAGAGAAACACAGAGAGAGAGAGAGAGAGGAGATCCTTTCCCTGTTATTTTCAGTCTCAAGGATTTCAGTGACAAAAGCTACGTAAATTGGACAGAGGAAAAGGGACTTTTTAATTAGTTTCTACTTGACACAATTTATCTACATTCACTCAGACAATAGAGGTTTTTTGGTTGTTGTTTTTTGGTGGGGTTTTTTGCTGGTGTTTTTTTTTTTTGCTTGTTGTTTTTTTTGTTTTGTTTTGTTTTCTTGAATTTGTCTTTTTTGTTTGTTTGTTTTTTATTTGCCAAGCTTCAGATTCTCACTGATACCATTACTGCAAAGCTCTCCCAGTTATTGGCAGGTAAGGCAATAAATAAGCTGCTTTAATGATGACGTTTTTCAGCTGTGATTTAATCAAGTTGAAAATGAAATTGGGACTCACCCATTGGGAAGAGTGAGTCCCAACGGAGAGGTAAAACTGTTTCCCACTGTAGGAGCGCTGGTATAAACATCCGAATATATAAACACATTGGGATGACCGACCACCTCCAGCTGCAGCAGCATAGCATTAAATGATGGATGCTGAAATGACTCACTTGTGCCTGTGCACTTTCAAAAGGCAAAGTAACTTTTTAGCTTTTGCAATCTAACACAAGGCAAAAACTCTGGCAAGTGGTTGTTTGCTGTGGTTACACTGTTTTGAGCAATCTGGGAGGTAAACTGGCTCTCAGAGGCTGAGACCTTACTGAAATTGCTTACTGTAGTCCTGCCTTCAGATCAAGGAGCAACAGTGTATACCACAGCCACAACCTTGCTTTTAGTGCTCGCAAAAAGGCTAGATGAAGAAATCTTGTATGCTGATGATAAGATCTGCCAGACATCACTGAATATGTGAGGCTGCTGCAGCACTACACTCCCAGGTCCAGCTGGCAGCAAAGCTGAGCATGTGCTCCCAGTTAGCACACACACAAAATGCAGACATACGCATATATATAGCTGGCTATACAGATCAGCACAGACAGAAAACATCCATCACTCACATAAACAGGAATGGCACACATGACCCAGTGCTGTTCCTCCTCTTGTGGTAGTGGGGATTGAAGCCCACTAGCGGAGTATATGCACATGTACATGTATATGCATACCCAGTGCTGTTCCTCCTCTTGTGGTAGTGGGGATTGAAGCCCACTAGCGGAGTATATGCACATGTACATGTATACGCATGATGGATCTCTCCAGCAGCCAGTGCCCTCTTGGGCCTGGACCTATGAGCCTCAGCGAGCCCCACACCCCTGTGGGCAGTGACCCCCACCTTAGCAGGGTAATGGGGCAGAACCTCTCCTGGGGCCATACCCTGGGGTTTGCCAGGCCCAGGGGCTGCTCAGACTCCTTGGACACCCAGCAGTAGCCAGGGCTGGTGCTACCTTGGCACTGCTGGATTCCCACTGCTGTTGCTCTTCTGCTCCTTTGTATTTGCTGCAGTCAGCCCTTAATCACAGCATCTAGCATGATCCTACTGATCCATTACTGATATGGTAAAGGTGGTAATTGGCAATAAAACTGATGGTCACATCCCTGTTTGTTTATTGCATTTCCATGTCCCAGTTTATATTATTTTTTCAATAAAACTTTTAAAACAGACTCACATGAACAGTAAATGAGCTAAATGTGACTTCTTCGATCATCAATAGTTGCATGATTGTTGCTGTAGGCAGAGCTGTCCCACACTGCCAGGGCAGAGCAGCTGGAATTTGATTTCACAATTAGCAATTATTTTCTTGTTCTGGTTCTTTGATTATTATTTTTTATTTTGTCAATAATATAAAGCCTTATATATATAATATAAAGTCTCAGTGGAGACTTGCTATAAGAATGAACATAGAAAAAGGTTTACATAAGCATCATTAAAAATTGAAGAGATAACTGTGGCAAGAGCTATAAGCAGAGAAAAACATGCATTGCAGATACCTACAGCAGACAATATGCATTATAGTAGAAGCTTATGTCTGAAAGTTGAAGGATTCCAGCTGAGGTATTTACACTACTGGGTAGAAATGGACCTATATTTCACCTGACATTGAAAACATGCTCTCTAGGGTTGGATTCACAGACTGTCAGGGAGCACACTCTTGGCTGCCTGGTAGCACATGAACATGGCTTTGGGATCAAACTTGGCACATGGAATTTCTGTTAATTTCCTTAGCCATTTTCATGCAAAATGTATGACTCTGATCAATGCTGTATTGCTACACTCTGTTCCTCCTGATCTGTCTCCTAGTAGGACTTCTGTTTCTGGCTGATCCAATTCAACAAAGTCTTGCTCCAAAGAGCTAATCAAGCAGCACAAAAAGGAGTCTGCTTGACAGCATCAGGTAGCCTGGATGCGCCTTTTCTGTTTGCACTTCTGACAGCAGCATCTTTAATAGGGGATTGGATATGGCCTTTCATGTTGTCATTCAAAGAACTTTTCCAGGAAAAGCATAAATGAGCCGAACAAATACAATGCCAGGGAAAAAGTCAATACTTTTTAAGGACTTACTGCTTAGTAAACTAGAACACTGTGCTATAAAACAAGCTGTCTTCAGTGTTCTCTGACCATTGCAATGCAAACAGAGGAGTTGAGTGGGCTGGAGAACACCATGTGTGAGCATGAGGTCTCAGGATTCGTTAGTCTGGCGGACTGCTCCATTTGGGATTTACCTGAGCTCAACAAACGTTTCAGTAAATCTTTTATTTGCTGTTATGTATGTGTGGCAGATGACCAGCCTTCAAGAATGCAGAGGGGAAAGTTCTGAAATCCTCCCTGATGTCCTGCAAAGGAACAGTCCCTGAGGAAGGACTTCTTGCCTTGTCCACTGCTAGGGGCCCCAGGTGCTCAATGACAACCACCTGCCTGATTTGCTCCAGTTTTGGAAGTACAGACAGAGTCTTCTGCATTGTCCAGACCCTTACTGATGTCCAGATGGAGATCAGTGATGAGTGGTGACCTGCAGGGCCCAATTGGGACCAATACTGTTTAATAACTCCATTTATGACATAGACAGTGGGCTCAAGCTCACCTTCAGCAAGCTGCGGATAGCATTACTCTGAGACTGAGGGAAGGAATGTCAATCAGAGGGACCTGGACAAGCTCTAGAAATGGGCCCATGCAAACCTCATGAGGTCCAATGTGGCCAAGTGCAGGGTCCTACACCTGGGCTGAGGCAAACCCCGGTATCAACACAGGCTGGGGAATGAAGGGATTGAGAGCAGCGCTGATGAGAAGGACTTGGAGGTACTGGTGGATGAAAAGCTGGACGTGACCTGGCAGTGTGCACTTACAGCCCAGAAAGCCAACCACACCCTGTGCTGCATTCAAAGAAGCATGATCAGCAGGTCAAGGGAGGTGATCCTGCCCCTCTACTCTTATCTGGTGAGATCCCACCTGGAGTACTGTGTCCAGCTCTGGGGTCCTAAGTACAGGAAAGACATGAACCTGCGGGAGAGGGTCCAGAAAAACACCACAAGAATAATCAGAGGGTTGGAACACCTCTCCTATGAGGAAAGACTGAGAGAGTTGGGGGTGTCCAGCCTGGAGAAGAGAAGGCTTCAGGGATACCCTGTTGGAGCCTTTCAATACATAAAGGGACCTATAAGAAAGATGAGTAATAACATTTTAGTAGGGCCTGTTGCAATAGGACAAGGGCTAATGTTTTGAAACTTCAAGAGTATAGATTACAGACTAGATATAAGGGGAAAAATAATTTACAAAGAGGGTGGTGAAACACTGGAACAGGCTGCTCAGGGAGGTAGTAGATGACTCATTCCTGGAAACATCCAAGGTCAGACTGAACAGGGCTCTGAGCAGCCTGACCTAGTTGAAGATGTCCCTGCTCATTGCAGGGTGGTTGGACTAGATGACCTTTGAAGGTGCCTTCCAACCCAAACCATTCTATGATTCTATGACTGGCTCTGGTGGTTAGCTGTCTTGTGCATCCATGTGGAAGCAAACTGGAGGCCAAGCTAGCAGAGGTGGTCACATGCTCAATGTGGTAAATGACACAAGGGTATTTTGAAAGATATAGAAGTACCTAATTCTGCTGAAGGTCTGAAACACTTTTTTAGCGGTTCGCAGGACTCTGACTTGTCCATTGTATTATTTGTATCTGTGCAGATATGCTACGACAATTTGGTGGTTTCTAATCACAGAGTATGAAGGGATCCTTAAACCAAGGCTAACATCTGCCATCAGGCTCCTAGGCACCCTGAGAATCCTATCAGCACCACTTGAAGGGTATCACCATTTTGTGTAGACTACCACATAGGCAATGGCTGGTAAAATAACCTTGAACCATTTCTACTGGGGATGTGTTTCAACTTGCCATTTCCAGATGGTCTCACAGATTTAACTATCTGTTCTGGCCATTTGCTTCCTTCTCTTCCACTCTGTTGTTAAGACACAGATTAAAATTCTTATTCTCTGACAGTGTATTGAAACTGGTAAGTTTTTCATTAAACACAGAATTGGAAATCATATTATAATCATTTAGATGCTGAAAAGTCAGGTTTTCAAGACCAGGAGACTTATAAGGCTTTAAGGGTCTTTCACTGAGTCTTCATGCTCCTGGAAAAAAGGCTTTTAAAATCAGCCAGAGATGTATAATTCCTGTGTATATATGTGTATATTTATGCACATATCTATGTGTGATTTTGAGCTCTGCCCACGTCTTCAGTTATTCTGCAGAATGGTGGGCATAATCCAGCTCAGTCTTTTCTTGCAGTGCTTCCAATCAAACAGAATACAGAATATCTGTGGCCTGGAGCTGCTGTCTGTAAGAACACTTGCCAACTTAGTACAGGACTTAAGCAAAATCTGTGCCTGATGGATTTCTTACTGTGCTCTGAAGTGTTTCTTTACCTTTTGTTCCCCACTTTTTAGGAATTGCAGACTTGCAATCCTTGGTCTTTTATTGCTGATAATGCATCCTTCTTCTCCCTACTTCTCTTTGTTCTTTGAAACCAGTCAATCAGCAAGGAGGAAATAAGGTCATAAACATTAGAGTTGACAAAAGCCAGATGATTCTTGCTGCTTGGAAATCAAAATATGTTTTTCCTAATAAAAGAAATTTTGGATATTGCTGAAGTGCATCTGAAAAATATGTTGCTGCCTGATACTGAGTGGTTTGATAAAGAGGTTACTCCGCTGAGTGCACTGCTGGTTTGGTTCACTGATTCACTGGCTCTGTTGATACATTGTTTTTCACTTCTTCTGAGACTCTGCTTTCTAATTTTCTGTATTAATAATCCTCGGAGCATCCTGATATACATCCCCAAGTACTTCACAGAGAAACAGCCACTGACTGGGAACTGTTTTTCTTTCAGCATCTGGGGGATACTAAACCTGAAATGAATGAATACTTGCTACCAAGAAGCAAAAGACCTTGTGCTTGTAAAAGAAAATATGATAGTCAATATTTTATCCTTTGCTGTGTCCCCAAAGTGAACATCTGGGCCTCTTTCTGAGTCACATGCAGCTGTCTGTGGGAGGCCTAAAAGTACAACATAAAATACCTCACTCAAAACAGATCCTTCACCTACACTTGCTTGGTTTCTCAT
>JANHGB010017276.1:8698-27494 GCA_026283785.1 Coracopsis vasa
GCCACAAGCACCTGGAGACTGATGGGCATTGTGTTTTGGGGCAATGCTTCCACCACCTCCTCCACTGGGCAGGCAGACATCCACATCCTCTCAGTGTTTTCACCTGAAAGACTATATAAAAGCACATGTGGATTCACAGCACCCTCTTGCGTCCAAAAAAATAGGAAATGAGGCCTGACAGCCACAGAGCAAGATGGATGCTGCTCGCAGTTCTTTTTGGATGGAGAACATAACCCACATCATCAAAAACTGTCACAAAAGAAAGGGGAATTACTCCTCCAGCACTAAGCCCTTTACAGCATAAGGCAGCAGAGCTCCAGTCTAGGCAGCTACAAGAAGTTTACAGCTCTAGAAGCCCAAAGGAACCACAGTCCTGAAAGAAAAACCTAGAAAGTACATAAAAAAAAGCATACCTGTTTGCTGTAACTGAAGCGTGGGACTGACAGAGTGGAGTGATTTAAGATTAGGATGTGGTTTTATTATGACTGAATTCCAAGGAAAGACAAGGGGTGTAGGTTAATTGAGAAGCTGTGTGCTGGTTTTGGCTGGGGTACTTAATTTTCCCCACAGTAGCTTGTACAAAGCTACATTTGCATTTGTGCTAAAACCAGTGTTGACAATACAGGGACATTTTTCCTTATTTCTAGGCAGGCAGAGTCAAGGCTTCCTACTGCTCCTCATCCCACCAGTGAGTAGGCTGGGGGTGCACAAGGAGTTGGGAGGGGATACAGCTGGGACAGCTCATCCCAACTGCCCAAAGGGATATTCCATACCATACAGTGATATAAGGNNNCTGGGGGAAGATGAAAAGGGGGGTGGGGGGGGCATTCAGAGTTACAGCAGTTGTCAGAATAATGTGTGACTGAGCCCTGCTTTCCTGGAGATGGCTGAACACTTGCTCAGCAATGGGAACAAGTGAATGAATTCCTTGTTTTGCTTTGCTTGCATACACAACTTTTCCATTACTTATTAAACAGTCTTTATCTCAGCCCACATGTTTTCTCACTTCTACTTTTCTGCTTCTCTCCCCCATCCCACTATTAGCAAGTGATCAAGCAGCTGTATGGTGCTTAGCTGCTAGCTGGGGTAAAATTACAACACGCTGTTTAACTGGACTTTATGTTTCTTGAACTGTTGTTGTTCTCTCCAGACAGCTGTAAAGAACACAACAGCTGCTCTCCTTATTCCCTCAAGGAAAGCATTTTAAGAAATACCTGTATTTCTAAAACACAGGTATACTGCTTATATATAGCATTGACTTCATTACGCTGCTCAGGACCTAGGGAAATTTATGGTATCACCAGACCTTGCAGCAGAAGGGCCTGCAAATCAGAGAGTGCTTCAGCTCCAAGAATTTCATAACACCAGGGACACTGCAGACTTGGTACTAGCACCTTGCATACCAAATGCAGGCAGACAGATCTGCTTTCTAGTGTGAGAGGCCCTTGACTCTCACACAGCTTTTACGGAAGCTTTGAACAATCTCACTTTTTCCTCTTGTGGTTCTAGTGAAATAAAGCATATGAACCTCGGCCTGTAATTGCCTAATTCCTAGCCTAATCAAGCCAAAAAGATAGCAAACTGTTCCACCAGAAGGGCCTCTAGGTTAGGATTTACACCACTAAACAAGCTAGTTACATGGTTTTATTTTCCAAAACTGACCTTAGCATGGCTGGTTGCTGAAGAGATACCACTGTTACACATCAGCTTTAACAGCTTCAGTCACACCAACACCTTATCACAACTGGCCTGCTTCCAATCCCAGCAGAACTAAGAAAAGACTACCAATATTTAACTGCATCTATTATCACCCACAGTTTGAGCTGATCACAAGTATTTGATGCCTCTACCTTTTATCAGCAAGAGATTCTAAGCATCTGCGTGCTACCCATACCACAAAAATCAAGAGGGCTTAAGGCTCATCCTGTAACTGGTTAAAAAGCGGCTCTCACCCTACATGGCACAGGGTTCATGTCAAAGCACTACTAAGCTCCAAATGGATTTTGGGCTTCAGCTGTTTTGTCTTGGGTGACAATTTCAGACTGTTTCTCCTGTTGACTGCTGCACAGTAGTATTTAATCCTTCCTCTCTTGAGGAAGGGTCTATTTGGTGTGTTTTTTCCAAGTCTCATCAATGCTGAAGTTCACACCAATTTAATCCAGAACAGATACGGCTTCCACAGCTATTGCACTTAATATGCATTAGCACATTAAAAAACCTAGAGCTAGTAGGACATTTATTATATACCTATACTACAAAAAACATCGGAGGCAAGCAGTAGAAGCAGCTTCTTCAGCACACATGCTCCCAATTTAGATCTCAAAAATTACTAACCTTGCTGCTGTCACAGCAGGAAGTTTAATTTAGGAACAAATTCAGCCTTTGGGTTTCACAGTGTTTTGATCTGCTGGCATTCAGTGTTACACAGCATGATGATCCAGGCAGAGCTCTGCTGACCCTCATACTCAGAAGGATGATTTGGAGGGCACAGTTAGATCCAGTGTACTCATAGTTCACTCAAGATCAGTGACTAGAAACCCAGCAGGTTTCCTTTAGCTCAAACCCAACTGTTCCATGAATAGCATTAGTAGTCTCTGTTTCAGAGCCAGCTGATTGCAAAGCCAGCTTTCCATTAATTCTTCTTTAAGATCAAGATGATTTTTTTTTACTCTAAACCTTGCATACTGCAGTAAACAAGATAAAAGAAGAGGACTATTATACTATTAATCCTTAATTCCAGAACAGATATTTCATAGGCTTTAACAGAACATCTTGCATGTAGCTATTAACCCTCAGTTTTACTAGCTCCCATGGAGAAGACTGCATGGCAAGTACAATACTCACTTTGTCACAAAAGCAGACAGAACTGGGGCCAGAGATTTCGGGAAATAATCTTGCTGGACCATATGATTCAGGGTCATAAGAATACCATAGAGGCTTGGAGCAACTTTGACCTTCTCTTCACTCTGAGAAAAGGACAAGAAGATGAAGTCAGACATCAGAAAAATCACTATTTTATCTAATCCACTGTAGCTCACAGAGGCAATAAACTTTGTTGAATGAAGTGCTTTTCTTTCTGCAGGAAAGAAAAGATAGTCACTAAACTGTGCAGTGTTTCTCAAGACAAAGCCAATTCCACAGCCTCCTAGAACTATCATCTGAAATAAAGCAGCATCAAGAACATTCTATTACTTATAAAGTGGCAGCAGTCATAATGGCAAAAGGAAAGTAGTGAACTTGCAAGTGAAACTACAAAATCTCAGAGGCCCTGAGTGCTCTCTTAAGGAATTCCAGACTTCAATTCATAAAGAATTCAGTCACCTTCATTAAAATAATTTCTCTTGTATTATTCTGTAGCTCCTTTTTATACCATCTCCTGTTCTTTTGTCAGGCTTCCTCCAGAACTTGGTTCAGTATTCCCAGAACTGGTCTCATAGTCATGTGCAAAATAAAGCTAATCCCACTGCTTACATGATACACAAGCTACTCCTGCTCCCTAATGTGATGCTAACCTATGTGTCCCAATTCTTACATTGTTTACATTTATTTCTCCACTGCCATTTCAACTAAAGTCCTTCATTCTACAGACAGGATCTAAACCTGTGTTCCTACATGTATGATCATGAGTTCATTCCAGACTAAGAATTGCTCATGTGCTTCCCGCTATGTGGGACAAAATGACAGAAGATGTTTCCTCTCCACATATGCTTAATTCATCAGCAGTCCTCTACATTAGAGGACAATCAGCTGGCTAATCCTCAATGGCTTCATCAATGCCTCTTCCTGTCCTGAAAGTTCTTCAGGAGCACAGGTCTATGGCTTTGTACCTTATACATATTTGCTATTTTCTGTAAGAGGGAGTTGGTAGTCCCGAAGATAGGCACTGGGCAAAAAAAAGCTCTCTGGTTCTACTGACCCCTCTGAGAAACAGGAAGCTTTAGCACTGGTCCAGTGTCCAATGAACACAGGGAAAAGCTAAGCTCATTTTTAGGAAATTAAGATGTGTTCAAGCACATCAACAGCATTCTGTACTCCAATCACCAGAAGGAAATCCATAAACCTAATTAAAAGCAGGCTGCTATAACATAGATTATGTCTATTCTGTGGTTTAGAATTGTCTTAGTTCAAGTTCCCATTCTGAGCTCCTAGGTCTGAAGGCAGTGAGAAACACTAGCCCTTGGAACACAAATAGGCAGAAGTGCTTAAGTTTGCAGACAGAACCTCTCCCCAGTTATCTCACTGAAAGTAAAGCTGCAGGTATTCTAACTTCCATTAATTCAACTTTCCTGATGCCCCCATCTTTTCTCACAAGAAAGTTTATTCCCTGTAATTACACATTTAACACTAGTATTTGGCAAGATACTCCAAAGCATGAAGTTGAATGCTGCTGATCTAGCATGAGTAGCTGTGATACATGTTTTTGAGCCATGCTACTAAGAAATATCCTAAAGGCACATTAGTAACATAGTAGATTAACTCCTGGACATGGCTTTTTATAGACACTGTAGTCCAACAGCAGCACTATTTCCTTACCTGACCCTCCCTTCCTTTAAGGGATGACTAAGGATGCACAGGACATTAAGCAGAAGAGGTACAAAGAGCTGACATCTTCATCCTAATGCAACCTTGCAATCTGCAATTTCTGTTGGACCTGCAGACTTCCATTGCCCCAGGCATCAGGCATGCATAGGCACCCAGCTGCTTCCATGGCAACATAACTACCCAAAACCCAACCAATCTGGTCTTCAACAGCATAAACAGATCATAACTTAACTCTTTCCTTCTTGCTCACCTTAAGTAGTCCCATGTGGATCAAGAGGCTTGTGACAAATGCATCTGAATTAAATGTGGCAGAAGTGAAGGCTTTTTTCATCAAGGCATCTGAAATGAAATAAACACATATTAAGCAATAGAGAAAGGGATGCTGTATAACAGATTTTAAGATAGACATTGATCATACAGAATCCCAGGGAGCATCAGCTGTTTTGGGATGCAATATCCATTAAGATACAGTTGTCTCTCAGGGAGCAGGTATAATCTCTGAAACACTGAGATAAGTAAAACCCAGTCCTTAAGTATAAGGTCCAATACAAAGGAAGAACAACCCAAATAAGACCCCAAAAAAGCACAACAAAACCCCCAAAATACCCACACTGCCAAGCTTCAAATGCTATTTGACCTCAGTCCTTTGCACCACAATATGCTCTCCTCAATGCATGTGAACATGCACGCTATGTGCAGACACATAAATATGATTAGATGAAGTAGAGCATCAAGTTAGAAGCTTGACATTTTAAAGGCCAGCAAGAATTCACCTTTCATTTCAAACCAAAGGGAATGAGAACACAATGAGAACAACTTCTTTAGCTGTTTTCTGGGCTCCCTCAAAACCAATATCCTGTCACAAGCCATGGGCAAACCAGTGCTTTAGCCTCTCACATCTACAAGGTAGACAAGGCACCTGTTTTGACCTGTAACTGTTCTGGTTTCTTGGAACAGGCAGAACCTACTAGAGCAGCAGTAGAACAGTGTCAGACATTAACCAGGGACCTCAAGGCCAGCTGATGCTTACTTTTCTGGAAGGAAAGTAATTGCCAGGTTCTACATTTCCCCAAGGGGTAAGAGTAGTAAGGAACAGCTCTTGAAATAAATACATTTACAAGCACAATTCAGACAACAGGAATACCCTGTGCTCCATTTTTTGAGACAACCCAATGAGCATGAGCCAAGGCCAGCACAGGCTTAGTGACTGCCAACTGACTATTTTTGACCGATTGGAACCATACCCAACTGTAGAGAACACACATTATTGTGACAGACAACAGCTAACAGTTTCACCATGTCTATGTACTCCAAATTAGAGAAGTGCACATTTGTTAGCATTAAATCACTAAGTGGTCTTAAAAGTAGTTGATCCCCTTCTTTTGCACAGTATCATTACATAGCTCATGTATGAGAGAACTGCCAGGGGATTTGAAAAAGATGGAAGTCAATGCTCAGATGCCTAGGAGCACTTGGAAATTCCCATTTCCAAGTGAAAACAAAGGAATACTGGTCCAGGGAAATGACCTAAGCCAAATCACTGCTCCACAATATACAGTCTCTTGTCTGTATATTAGCTTCTGTGCCTTGTTTCATGTTGCAAATATCTGCTTCCTGAAGAAACTAAAAATGTTTCAGACTGATAAGAGACACTAAGAGGTCTCTCTTCACACTTTCTTGATACTGCATTGGTGAGGCTACTCTGTACAAAATACTCCAAGCAAACAGCCTTGAAAAAGTAACTGCCTTTGTAACACAGAATGTCTATTGACAGCCTAGCATCAAGGAGACAAAGGGCAACACAGGTCCAATAACAGCAACTACAACAGACACTGATCAAGCTTTAGAAGCACAAGATATGCTAAGTTCAGAATGAACCTCTACTTTCACTCCACACAACAGCATGGCACAGCTTGGTACTTTGTTATCAAGGTTTCTTGCTGCCAGGGACAAAACAGTCAAATGGCCTGGCCCACAGGGCCCTGCTCATCACACTGGTGTCCTTGACACTGAAGCAGATCACATCATGAAATGAAGAAATGCCCAGTCACCTGTTGTTTCATGCACTGCTGTTTTCACTGGGGCTTCATCTTTGAAAACTGATGATATCCTTAGCAGAGTTGTAACTACTTTTTCTACATCAGATGTATCTGTCTGAAAGACAAAAACCAGGCCATTTCAGTACACTGCTTACCAGCTGCAGAAAACGGGTCTCCGATAAGGCTGTGACAAGAATTACAGCCTTCAGCTGACTGACATCAGGTTTGCCTTGGCCATATCACAAGGCATAAACACCACAAAATTACTCTAGGTAGAAGCTCTGGTGCCAGTATAAGCATTAATTGCATTCTGTGCTTCCATTAGGTTCCTTGGGATCACTGGGGAGAAGATGCAAATTTAGATCTCTAGAGAAAGTTATCACCTCTGGAGATAAAATGATTCTGCAAGACAAGCACAGAATACTACTGGCTCACCTACCTGCTGAGCTATCAGCACAGAGCACTTTGGTCCTAGTCGCAGCAACTTCTCTGGTGATGGGAAAGCAAGGAATGTGGCAACATCCACAGGAGATGGCACTGGAGTTGAATCCTGAAACAGGTAGAGTCTATCAATTTACTCTTCAAAGTAAATAAATCGGTTTAGCAGCAAAGGCACACAGGACAGGTCAGGACACAGGTAAACCAGGTCAGGATTTGTTCTATTTGAAAACTATTTGAGGCTGGAATGAGCCCAGAGTTGAAAGAGCCAAAATATGCTAGCTCAACTGCATGGCACTGCACATACAAGGTACCCACTGTTTTCTGAACACAGGAAGACTTTTTCTACCCATGTTTGTTATGACTCCTACTCAGCCTTTCCCTCCATGAAGGGGTGCACATGTTCACTTAAACAAAGCATGTTCCCAATTCACCTATTTCCTTCATGTTATCTCCCTGTTACTACATTACCAGTCCACACAGGAACACTAACACCTCCCAGCACTCCACATTCAGATTCACTCCAGATCACATTTCCTCCTTTAATTTCCTCCAGCTGAGGAAACAGGAATGCATCTGGAAGCAAGCTTACCTGTGAATCAATTATCTTCTTAGGAGTGAGTGACTCCTGTTCTCCCTGTCCTCTCTCCTTCAGCTGTTGCTGTTCTTCTTCCTCTTCATCCTCCTCCTCCTCCTCTTCATCTTCTTCCTCCCCTTCATCATCACTGAGGTTTGAGAGTTACATGTTACATTACACACTTGCAATTCCTGTACACTGGAACTCAAAGCATCTTTTCAAGAGCAAAAAAGCAGCCTCCCCTGCAAGATGTACTGCAGGTGGTACATCTCCAGCTACAGATTGAGAGGACTCAGGCTTCAGTCACCCAGTTGATAACAGCAAGCAAAGAGCAAGAAATGCAGTCAATACCAAGTCCATCAATTAAAACAAGACACAAGGTTTATCCTACTTATGGAATCCCTTGGTTGTGCTCCACACTTCATGCTCAGTCCAACATCCATCTGGAATGTTACAGTTTGTCTTAAAACTGATAGGTGAATGAAAGTGTTTATGGCAATTTTCATAAAATTTCCAATTTAAACTCTGGTATCTTGCCTACCTCAAAGATCCCAGCACAGTTCCCATATTGAAGCCTTCAAGAATCTCATGGAGTTGCTCACATCCCTCTTCTCCCAGACAGTTACCTAGGTTGATAGAAGAGAGTATACTTAACAGATGCACATAAGTTTGTCTTTGAGGACTTAGCTGTGTATTCTTGTCTCTCTCATTTCTGAAATTGAACCATTATCACTTATTCCTACACAGTAGCTTACAGGCAGCAAGGCAGACTTCAGTTATGAGAATCAAAGAGATGTTAAACCGATTTCAGCAGCATTACACAACAGTTGGAGACAAGCCAACCCCCTAATTTTTACTTCCTGTAAAGTCATCCAAGTTCAGCAACTCTCAGATTTCCATTTTTTAAATGCTGACAACTGTAAGGCTATAATGTGTGATACTGTCAATATTCTTCCTAGTGGTTTCTCATTAGGATCATACTAGACATACTTTGATCCAGCAAACTTGCATACCATTGAGATCTAATTTCTCCAACTCTGTCTTATCTTCAACAGCCTCAGCAACTGTCAGAGCAGCATCTCGTTTGATCTCACAGAAGGACAAATTCAGTTCCTATGAAGCAGAAGAACATTGATAAGAGAATCAGTAATGGCTTTAAACTGAAAGGGGTATATTTAGATATTAGGAAGAAGCTTTGTACTATGATGGTGGTGAGGCGCTGGCACAGGTTGCCCAGAGAAGCTGTGGCTGCTCTATCCCTGGAATTGTTTAAAAATCAGGCTGGATGGGGCTTTGTGCAACCTGGTCTAGTAGAAGGTATCCCTGTCCATAAGCAGGGGAGGTTGGAACTAGACAAGCTTTAAGGTCCCTTCCAACTCACTGTTCTATGATGTTCACAGAATTCTTAACGTTTATCATCCTCATAAGCTTCATGTACTCACAAGAGCTCTGGAAAGACTCATCTGAACACTATCTTAGTAAAAAAAGTATTTTTAATTGGAAATAATATCTGACAGACTCCCTACTTCATATTTCTAAAAGGGACATTTTGATACAGACTGTTGTTAAAAGTAGCCCTACTGAAAGGTAACTACTCCACTAAAATAGCCACAGAGACTACACTATTCTGACTGATCACCTAAAAGGTAGCAGACATTTCAGTCCTTAGCAACCAGCTGACCAGTGATCTTCACTTACTGAAGGGTCAGGAGAGCATTCCAAAACTCACACACCAGTAAGTCTTACTGAAGAAAGGTAAATACTATACAAAGTTGAATGCACATTTGCTTTTGGACACTTTGGTCACAGGTTAGACTTCAAGAGAAACTAAGTGGTACTACTACTGATAAACACAGCCAGAAGAGAAACAGTGTGGACTAACAAGAGTAAAGTTATCCAGCAGCCAGACACCATCCCCCACCATTCCACACTGTGCTCAGTCCTTTGCTGAGAAGGGATTTAATATTAACAGCAAAAGGGAAGCAGTCCTTGAACAGAATGAGTCAGCTATGATTGCTTCAATGCTGCCCTCCCTTAACCACTTCTCCTCTGGAAAGTAGGATTTAACTTCTAGCAGTTCATCTCAATACTCCCATTAGAATCCTTACTTAAGTTTTCCTGGGAGATTCAGACCAGCTCCAGTATAACCAAGAGAAGCCGGAGCAAGTGATCTAACACAAAGTACCTACTTCCTTCTGTACCACATTCATATATGTAAGTAACTATTAACACTGAGCTGAAATTTTGTCTTTGACTAAGCCTGAAAGATAAGGAATTGTGTGTTCAGCATCTGTCCTGGTGCAGGTGTTTCTAGAGATCCTGGCTTACTTACATTACTGACTGGACTTAGGCTTGTCTAGAGTGTTGTCAAATGCAAATACTGATGTAGGAGGCTCTGGTACTGCCAAAAAAGCTAAAAATATTTGGACCTTTGATACATGTCCTAACAAAGAAAAAGCATTAACTGCGTGAACTTTGAAATGCTGAAGCTGTTCATGAAGAGTAACATCTCAATCCTCACTCAAGACCTTCTGAGAGGTTCTAAAAAGCACATACTTCTGTTATTAAATTTCTTGAACAGCAACTTGCTGAGTTGAATCAAGAGCTTCAAAAACATCAAGCTGAGTCACTGGTACAATTCCATGTAGAATAGGCTTAGCTGGATGAGATGATGCCACACTACAGCTTACTGCTTTTGAGTTGTAAGCACAGAGCCTGCACTGAAGTAAATCCCACTCTAAAATAATCAGTAGTGGTAGGAAAATGGACAGTAAGACACAGAAACAGACATTTTCTAAAGAGATTCAAAGCTGAACAGCAAGACTATAATACCTTTAATTTATGAAGCCCTTCTTTAACAGCATCAGCAATAGCAACAGCACCCTTCGAACGCACCAGGCAGTCTCCAAAGTTGATCACTTCAATCTGCCGAAGTAGCTTCAGAGTCTGCATGACAGCACAAATTTGAAAGTACAGCCATGCAAGTAAGTAAATGTCTTATCACTCCTGGAAGGTCATCTTTCCCAACACAGCATGGCATCAGGCTCCACCACCCAGAGGTGCTAAGGCTAGCCATATTCTGGAGACAAACCCAAAGCAACTGCTTAGGACAACTCACCTCTGCCATGGCCACAGCTCCTTTCTCTGTGAAGGTGTTGTCATTCAAGTTTATAACCTTGAGCAGTGGGTTGATGGCAAAGGCCTGGGCCAGTGCTGTGATGCCAGGATGGTTAATTCCATTCTGTGGCATATGGACCTCTTCTAGGGTCCCAATGATCTGGGAAAGGATTGCATATGAAAAAAGTTGTCAGGAAACATTTCAACTCAGGAGTAGAGCTCCACTCTTTAGGATCTGCTTAAAATTGTTTTCTTCCGACTCAGAACTCAGTTCTTCTACACAGTATTATTTACCAGCAATTATGTCACAAAGTTAAGTGAAACTGCAGGCTCATGGCAAGTGCCATATTAACACCAAGCCCTGATTTTAAGATTCACAAGTAGCATCCTCCTGGCACACCTACTCTAGATACCTTAAGACAGGAGTTCTTCACTCATCATTCAATAATACTGAAACAGACCAAAGAGCATCACTGGATACAGTATTTTTCTAATTAAGATCTACATTTTACCTTGACTGCAGAAGTAAACCCATAAGAAAATCAGTATGAACACTGTTTATGGTCTAAACAGCATGTCACAAAACACAATAACGAATCCCATTTTCATAATGCCATTCAATCTGAATTCCTTATGAATCACTTATGCATATGTATCTAAGTAATCTTATTTTTGCCATGATTACTGAGTAGTCAGTCACATCCAGACAGCTCTTTACAAAAAAAAAACAAAACAAAAAAAACACCAACCCCAAAAAACCCCAACCTATAACCTGCAATATCATTAATATACCTGACAATATACATTACAATTCAGAAATCCCTTTTAGCATCAATGGAGGAAAGAAGAAATTAGGTGCCCCCAACTACAATGAATTCTCTTCCCCCAATAACAGTGCAAGTTGGACAGTGACAGCTAGAAAAAGCTAAGGAAGCATTTAGAGCCCTTAAAGGAGGATGCTAGCGAAAATACTAGGTTACTTTTGCCAGATGACTGAACAACTAGGCAAAGAAGCACTTGAGAGGTCAGCTGGTACACCTAACCCCAGATAAACTCCATTAGCACAGAGGGAGGAGAAGGAATAGGGCTATTATTAAATTACTCAGGAGACACCTAATTCTCCCTCAAGTAACTACTTTACACAGCCACTAATTATGTGTTTGGAAACCTGGGTCACAGGAGCATTCAGTCATCAATTCTACCTGCACTTGTTGAACACTCCAGTTTCAGCAAACAACATTGCTACTTTAGTGAAGCAACCAGCCACTGCCTCGAAGCTGAAGCAAGCTCTGTGTACATTACCTTTAATATTAGCCCTTAAGCACACCTTGCTCCTATTTGCTGTTAAGGAGCTCTGGTTTGGTACTTACCCCAAAAGCTTCAGCTAGAGCAGTGGCACCATCATTCTCCAGACGATTTCTGCCAGCCACAAATATTTTCAAAGCAAGAGGCTTGCCCTGGGTACTTGATTTCCTGTGACACTCCTTTAGAGCACCTGCCAATATCTAAAGATAAAACAAGTAGTTTACACTACCTCAGCATCCCATTCTGAAGGAATCCAAATGTGTTTTGAGGACGCAGTTCTCAAGAAACACTTTTGCCATCACTGATATGTACCTGATCTACACATGATAGGGTATACAATAAAAACATCCAACTACAACATTTTCACAGTACCATCTTTGGCAAGACACAAAAACTTTGCAAACTAGAAGACAGTGACCCCACTAAGAACATTTGATTCTTAAACAGGTAAGCATATAGATCTTAATGATAGCAGTCCCAGTTTTCTGCTTCTTCCAACAGGCATCCCTTTCAGTGCTAGGGTTGGTAACATTGTATTCTCAAATCTAAGTTTACCAGCTCCCTTGACAGGGAAACTAATGTTTAGGATAAAAATGTTTCCCTATGCTCAATGAAAACAGATGAGCTTTTCATACTTCAGAAATTTATACAGGAAAGCATGTAGAAGGGAGGGATCTGGAGACTGAAGACAGGGGCCAACAACAATCTTGAGTTTAAAAGGAAATGGGAAGTCCTGCAAATGCGGAGGAATAACACCATAAACCAGCATAAGCTGGGGGTGAAACAACTTGGCAGAGAAGAACTTGAGGATCCTAGTAGATGAGAAGTTGACTGTGGGCTAGCAAGATCCGCTTGCAGAAGAGAAAATCTACTGGGCCTTGGGGTAAAATATTGCCATCAGGTCAAGGGAAGTCTCTGCTCTGTCCTCTGAAATGCATCCGAGTACTGTGTCCAGTTTCAGGCTACTACACGAACATACTTGGGTGAGTGCAGCAAAGGGTTCTGAGAATGATTCAGGAATTGAAGAATTTTACATACTGGGAGAGTGATGAGAGATGGAACTAAGGCTGGAGAAGAGAAGGCTCTGGGGGAGATCTTATCCATGTGTAAATAACAGGATGTGGAAGATAAGGTGGCCTAAAGGGAAAGCCAGATGCACACAAACTGATGCAGAGGAAATTCTATTCAAACTCATAAAAAAAGTGGTTTTGTTTTGTTGGGTTTTTTGTGTGTGTGAGGGTTTTTAAAGCCTGGAACAGACTATCCAGAGAGCTTAGCAAAAGTCTCCAACCTTTGAGATAATCAAAACCTGACTAGACACACCCCCAGGCAACCTGGTCAAGTTGCCCTGAGCAGAAGAGTTGAACTAGACAATTACCAAAGACCCTTTCCAGCCTCAAGCATTCTGTGATTCTGTGCAGGGCAGTGTGAAGCCAAGTCCTGGCTCCAACCTCATTCCCAAAAAGTAGATAATCCTTACCTTGCCACCACCAATGCCCATGCCACAGTTATTGAGCTTGAGCTCCCGTAGGGTGTAGCACGCAGGGCTTTTCAGCAGTGCCTCAAAGCCACGCACTCCATCTGGCCCAAAGGCATTGTCACTCAGGTCCAGCTCCACCAGCTGGGCTCCAGCAGCAATGAGTGCATCCCCCAAAGCAATCTGTAAAGAAACAGATGGCAGTGGGTGGGAGTGGATTGACTCTTAGTGACAGCATCACTGCAGTGGCTAGGTATGACAGGGATGCTGCAAAAAATTTCCACTTTGAAGTCTTTCAGTAAAACTGCACAGCGAAATAAAACTTTACAGCTAAATCCAGAGAAGAAGTTGTGGAAATTAAGCTAAAGATAATCATAAGGAAGTTATCAAGAAGTTATCCCAGCCCTTTAGGTCAACCACATCTTTCAAAGTGATTTTCCCCCTCTACAGTGCTAGAAGAAATATTGTTTCCATTCTGTTGAGTTTATCATTTTTTGCTTCACAAGACTCAAGGAGGCAGGCAGCTCTGTAATGCTCTTGGAAGAGAGGGCCACATGCTTTAGAAAGCTTAACTCCCATTCTATCACAAGGGTGTTTTCCCAAGTGACAAGCTCCTTCACTAGCATGGATTTGCATTTGACCTTTCATCAACTCTTTTTCCACCTTATACAGCAGGAGCAAAAAAATCATTCATCTATCGAGACACTCAGCATTTTCAGCATAAAGATCAGCTCTGCTGAAAAAATACACTCCCACAAAAAGCATGACAGGTGAAAAAAGTTAGTCAGCAGTCTCAGATCTAGTTTTTACTTACCAAAGCAGGAGGGATCTCAGACCTTAGTCTCCCTGTGAACATGTCACTCCAATGGCACCTCTAAAATAACAAACATACAGGTAGAAACCACTAAAATATTTAGGACAATCACTAGTTATACAGAGGTTTACACATAGAAGCTGCATTACATCACTGGGACATCTTAATACTGTATATGCCTTCCCTTGGGCTTGTCATTTGTTTGCATTAAAGAGCTACAACAACCAATGTTACAATTACTTCACCTGTAAGGACGTAAATCCACTGAAATGCACATTATAAATTAACACTATACAAGAATTCTTGCTTTTAATTCAAGCTGGAATTCTTTTCTGCTGAGATGATTACCACAGAAAAAAAAAGCAGCAGGAAACTGAAGGATACATTAGGAATGCAGATTTAGCTAAGGTATGAAGCTCAAGCTGAATTTGCTTGAAAAGCCACACTTGGGTGATTAATGTGAATCAGCATTTCCTACTCCTCTCCTGCAAAGGACAGTGCCTCCAGCAGCACAGCATTATAGAATCAGAACAGCAAGGGTTGGAAAGGACCTTAAGATCACCTAATTCCAACCCCCTCACCATAGGCAGGGACACCATACACTAAACCATGTTACCTAAGACTCTGTCCAACCTGGCCTTTAACACTGCCAGGGATGGAGCATTCACCCCTTTTTTGGACAAACTGTTCCAGTGCCTAGCATTAGGCTAGAACACAGTAGAGAAACTGTATCTTGGGCACAGAAAAGCCTCCTGGTGCACTTCATTATATTTTCCCAATTCTGGCATTCCCTGAAGACTTTTCAGACAACCTGATCATTCCCAAGATTATACGACCCAGCTTTTCTATCAGAACTTAAGTTTTGTTATCAGTCATTTGTTCACATCCTGCCTCTGCAGTGAGGCTCTTCCTTGCACAGCTTCCCAGCTTTAAAATTGGAAGCCTGCTGAATAGGAAAAGTTAGGAATGCAGAAAGTGTTCCCATTATCTTAAAGTCCCCAAGTTCTGCCATATTTTCATATGGTTGTTCTTCCTAATGGAAGAACCACCAAGCGAGTTCTGGGCCTAACTCAAGACAGGCTACTGGAGGGAAAGCATAGCTTTCTACAATATTTCTGCATTAGCAATATTTCTACATTACTTCCCCTTCAATTAGCCCCCACTTAAGGATCTCACCTTGAGCTCCGATTTCTTCTCCAAGGCTTTGGCAATGACCTTTGCTGCCTCCACACCCACTGTGTTGCCTTCCAGGCGCAAAGCTTCCAGGCCATCAAACTCCTCAATTTGCTTGATAACTCCTTCAGCTGCAGAAAGCAGATAGTCTAGTAAGCCTTTCAGCTATCACCTTGGGTACCACAGTAACACTTTAATGCAGCAATACTCACTCAACTCTACCCTTATGGAAAACAGCTGAACAGTATCTGAAAGAATCCTGAAACAGCAATGGGAAGAGAGCTAAAGTGTCAGATCACTAAAGAGAATGTTCTCCATCCCTCATCCTGCCTTTTCATACTTTATTTCTAGTTTTATTCTCAGATAGCCATCCTCCTATTTGCAAGAATAAGTTTCCTGACTTCCTAAGAAAGATTCCTCTGCTGTTCAGCACATGGTTTAGGAGCTAGAGTGCATGTGACTACAAAGATGTAAGGACTAAGCTAAAAGCTGATGGGAACTGGTGCCACATCAACAGCAAGAAGTTCCCACTGACTGGTAAAAGTAGATGCCTGTTTAGCAAACATGTCAGGGTGGAGCAATTTAACTTCAGAGTAATCCTATGCAAGAGAGGAACAGGCTACAGCCCCTCTCCTGTCAGTTATTCTCAAGTTCCAAAGCCTTTACCCATAGTTCAGTGGCTTTGCACTATTAAAATGGCATACAAAAAAAGCATCATCTTTGGAATCAGTAGAAGTATGCACTACACAAAACCTTTCTGAAGAACATGTTGTTTCTTGGTGTGGCAGAAATGTTGATCTAAATATATACATATTCTCCAGGTATTTACTACATTAGCAGCTACTGGAAGACATTTTTAATTGTGAAATACATACCAGCAAGAGAGAATTCAGGAAAAAAAAGTGGCAGGAGTCTAACAAATTGGTCACAATTTGGGAAGAAACTGGACCATTGCAATAGACTGTCAGCCATTCCCTCTTAGGTGCAGGTCTTTAAGGCATCTACTTGTCAGTAAGTAAACTGTCATTCAGTTGCTTACTGCTATTAAAAGTTGTGACTTCTAATGCCCAGTGACTGCCAAAAGCACTTGGAGAGAACATCAAGGAAACAAGAATTATACACCAGGGAAGTAAATCACAATCCTACCATCTGTAGCACTACCAGGGCACAAAGGAAGGAAGCATCTCTATCAGAAGCAGCAGTAGCTGAATGACCCCTGCATCACAGCTAATATGACAACTTGTCCCTGCAGAATTAGCAGGAGGTTTACCACAAGACTTTAGAATTTCAGGGAGACACTTCCCAAACACAATGGTATTTTCTCTTACCATCTTCAGCTGTATTGAGCTTAAGGCTCTGGCCTTTGAAGCTCAACTGTCCACCACCCACTTTCGTTTTGGCAAGTGACTCCACAAGCTTAGTGATGTCTTCTGATGCCATTTTTCTGCTTTTCCAAGTGTTGAGCTGTCAATTCAAAGAAACTGTCAACATCAGAAAGCAAACTACAATCCATTATCATTAGCATATTCCCCATAGCTTCCTTATCGCAGCTAGGTAGACTAGATTAATATTCCAAAGCTGGTCAGACAGTGTTGATTCTTCCAGTACTGACAGGACTTGGGTTTTGATGGAGTTGTAATACTTCATAAATAATCAGTAGCTAAAACTATGAATTAAGACCACATTAAGACATTACTCTGGGCAATACTTTTACCATTATACTATTCCTCTCTTCCCAAACCCCAATCTTCAGTTAGATTTGCTGCACATCTGCCTTGTCCTCCAAAGCAAGCCAGAATGAAAACAACTGTTTTCCATTTCCAGTGATGTCCCCAGTAGTGCCCTTGTCAGCACAGTTCTAGAACTGCTGAGCTGCTGAAAGCATCATGTGTTTCATGCAAAACTCTCAGGTTTGTGGGCTCTTTCTTTGTAAATATCCCACACAGATTCATCACACATTAAGCAGAACGGTCTTACACCGATGAAAGATAAGCAAATATTTTGCCTTGAGGCAAGTTTTGCTAGCCTTGTCTAGTAGAATCTGCATACCATTATTTAATGAATATCAATCACTGCATAAAGTAACTGGCCTCCATTCATTCAGCAGGATAAACAGAGCATGTCTCTTATCCCAGCACCTCTTCTGGGATAAAAGACTACACACAACTAGTGCTTAGAAGCAACACACTTATAAAACAGACTTCAGGCATCAGAAGGGACGAAGGTTCATTCCTATGACAGAAAACTGGTTCCTGTCCATTCTGTCTGAATTAGAAATGGCTCCACACCCTTGCAGCTCTTTGAGCTCAACAGTGCTGATTTTAAAACACCCCCTAAACAGAAGCTGCATATTCATACTCTCCTCCTGATACCTAGTTGTGAAGCCTTCAGCTTCACAGAGTACAACTTCCCTCCAGCTTTCATTAACTTCAGTTTTGCTTTTGAACACAGGAAAAAAGATCTCCAAGGTTATCAACATCACTTCTCTAGGATGACTGTCCTCTCAGTAAGTGCTGCCAGTAGAAAGATGCTCACATAACTTACTCCACTCCTACCACACAGACACCAGACTGATGGACATTTCCATCAGTCATCTGACAATCCAACACCAAGAAGGAATAAAGAGGCCATCCTCTCACCCATGAAGGCTTTACCAAACAGGAACAAAAGTTAGGATCCAAAAACTTTAGACTATTCACCTAGCTCAATTATTAACTTTCCTTTTAAATACCTCATCACTCTACTGTTTAAAAAATTAGTTCTGTTCTACTTTGATGGTCTTCAATACTCAACAGGTGTACTCGCACCCTTTGCTTCTTTTTCTCTTAAATCCCCTTTTACTTTCTTCAACTTACACACAGGCTACTGCCCAATTTCAACATACAACTTCATCATCACATCCTGAAGCATGTTTTACTGCAAACACACCAACCACACCCAATTGTCAACCTACCAGAAGTCTCTTGAACTGCTACTTCTTCCAGAGAAAAAGCTGGAAAGAGATCATAATAAAAATGGAAGAGTTAGTACATTTAGCAACTACAACCACAGCCTGGAAACACCTGGAGAGAGGTTTCCTTGTTACTTAAAGAATCTATGAAACTGTATGTTGCCCGGTGATCTAAAACAAAACCAAAACGGGAATTGCTTTAATTACAACATTTTATCCACGCCAACAGACCACACAGCGGCAACCTGCTGTGTTACCCTAGGGAAAGGCCTGCCCTGCTCCCCAGGCACCCGGGAGCGCTGGGTGACAGCCCAAGGACCGGCCTCCAGAGCAGTGAGCCCCAGTGACGGCTGAGGGCTCCCCA
>JANHGB010017277.1:0-21373 GCA_026283785.1 Coracopsis vasa
GCCCACCTCACAAGCATGTCAAGGTCCCTCTGGATGGCATTCCTTCCCTCCAGTGTATCAACCGAACCACACAGCTTAGTGTCATCGGCAAACTTGCTGAGGGCACGCTCAATCCCACTGTCCATGTCACGGACAAAGATGTTGAACAAGACCGGTCCCAACACCGATCCCTGAAGGACACCTTCCATTACTGGTCTCCAGCTGGACATTGAGCTGTTGACCACAACTCTTTGAGTGTGACCATCCAGCAAATTCCTCATCTATTGAGTGGTCCATCTGTGCCCAAATCCATGTGTGTCCAGTTTAGAGACAAGAGTGTGTGGGACAGTGTCGAATGCTTTGCACAAGTCCAGGTATATGACATAAGTTGCTCTTCCCTCATTCACTAATTCTGTAACCCTATCATGTGCTTTTCTCTTCAAGATATATGGGGAGGGCAAGGAGAAAATGATTTCTCAATGGGCAGGACAGCAGGGTATACTTTGTGTTGGGTAAACTGAAAAAATAAAGAAAAAAAGGATTTTATTAGAAGGATTATGAATGAATCTAATGCTATATAGTGGAAATCAAAATTTGTGCCCTTAAAAGATGTGAAAATAATCTGAAAGTATCATCATGCTAAAAGCTATTCCATAAAAAAGTTTGAGTTCCAAGAAATGGATCAATAGACAGAAGGAGGCAAGAAAATTCAAAGCCACGCTGTGAGACAGCCAGAGCGAACCTTCCCTTGTGAACGGTACTGCATCAGCAAGATGGGATCAGATGCTAGCAAGTTGAACTTCCAAAAGGAATTAAATCAGTGTGATTTGATTAGTCCTTTTAACTTTTTGAGGTCCTTCTCTTAAAACACTGTTCACATCACAGGAATGATGGACCCATTTGTTCAGATGAATTTGACATTGCTGTGCAGCTTTAATCCTCCTTACCATGCTAAGGAGTAGGCTGTAACAAACCTTCTGTTCCCTTGAAAAGGGAAGGTCCACACTGCAGCCCCATGCAAGTCCATGTGAAGCTGTGAGGAAAGGTGACAATGGAAAGCAGGAGGACATAAAAACTAGTCACAATATGGGACTTGCACTTGGCAGCCTATATGCATTCATACACAAGCAGTACAATGCTACTTTTGTGGAGGTAAGGATCTGAGGGTCTTTAATGCATCTCTATGAAGCAGTGGGTTCTTCTCCAGGGCAAGTAAGTACAGAGGTGAAAGAATACTTCCAAGGGTCTCCAGGCTCTTTGAAAACAAGTTAGTCTTTCCTTACTCATGCTGCCCAATATCAGAGTAGCCATGCATGAGGCCTTGCACAGATTGCTCTTGTGACTGTTTCTTCCTTCATGTTTCCCAGTTCAAAGATGAACTGAAATTAGGAGATGAACATAGAGTAAAATTTCCTTTAGGTTTGAAGACAGGATTAGTGGTCTACTAAATAATTAAACCTGCCCTGAAACACCTCTGATCTTCACTGGCCTCTGCACTTTTTAGGTGGCTCAGAAATAAATGTTCATGGATTGAGCTGCCTCTTGTTGAGTGAGAAAGGTTTTGGGCACTGCAGCAGCAGATTATTTTACTGCAGTGTTTTCTAGCTTTGCTATTTGCAATGGTAAGGTAAAATAGTGGAATATGCAGTAGTCTGTGCCCTTTGGAAACATTATTCAGTTAGCTCCATTAATGGTTTGTGCTACTCCCTAATGAATGTTGTATCTTCTGGATACACTCACCATCTGAAATACATCACTCTGTTTTGTTCTGACAGGGTTGGTTCTGAAAGACTGACATTTTAAACAGTTAACTCTGGACAAGGGGATCAGAAGTTGTTAGGGAATGATGAGGAAACAACATGGGTCTGGTTTCCTTAGGAAAACAGTCTAAAAATTTCTGTGAACTGTATCTGCTGAGCCATAAAGCTAAGAGAAAGCAGGGTCATAGAACATTCATTATTACAGTATTTGTCGTATGGAACAACCGCTATACACATTGAAGCCCTACTGCCTGTGAAATGCCTGGACATTGAGTGCTGATGGGGACTGGCGTATAAATCTTCTGTTTTCCTTTACTTCAATGCACGGCCTTTGCTTTCACTCTATTTAACTGCTTTTATCATGGTCCATGAAGTTTTTTCATCTTATTTTCTTCCCCCATCCCATCCTGATGATGAGGTGAGTGATACAGCACCTTGGTGGGCACCTGGCATCCAGTCAGTGTCGACCCACTACAGTGAGTGGAAAGTAAGGTATAAATAAAGTAAATTCAATCAGAATTGTCCTTTCCTCTATCCCAATTTTATTTTAGCTGTCATAGAATGGAAAGACGAGATATATTTTAAAGCAAGATGTAACTGTTGGTATGTCATAAATCAGAAGAAAAAGCACAAGAGAGCCAGTATGAGATCCTTTTTCTCCTTACTGCATAATGACTATGGAACTTGAACACCATCTCCAGTATTTCCCTGTAAGTACCATTGCCAATATGGGCAGGTCAGAGTACCTAATGAAGCCTTGATCCAAACACAGCAGACACATTTCACAAGTGTAGATCACATTGTCAGGATTTCTTGGTTAAATTACACCTATAAGCCTCAAGCAAAAAAGGTTAAAGCAAGATATAACACCAAGGAACTGAAAATCGAACGAGACAGAACATCATCACCATTTTGAAGTCTGAAGACAGAGAAATTAAATTGCCTATGGTCAAATGAGGGCAGAAAGGACACCTTTGGCACAGGTAGAAATAAAATGACAGATCACTTTCTTAAGCATTTGATTAGCCTTTCCTTCTGGCTTTTGCTTAAACTCATTTGACAGCAACTGACTTAGTTATTCTTTGTGATTAATCTTCTGGATAGGTAGCCTTTTCATTTATTTTCTTGTTTGTGCACTGTTTTCGGACCAATCCTAGTATCTATATATGCACTTTTATTACTATTATATGAATAGCTTTGTTGAATAATGTTGAATGGGAGTAGATAATAATTTAGTATGAGACAATTAACAAAAAGTAGAATCTCTCAACCCAACAAGAGATACAGCGCTGCCTTCTTACTGGGAAGGTTCATTTTGAAATGCTAAAAATAAATTAAAGACAAAGAATAAATACTTCCATTTTGTTTGGATCCCTTTACATACATCTTTAGATATCAGCATATTTACGTAAACGTCGCTGCCTATTCATCAAATGTATGAAAACCATCCCTTTATTGTCCCAGATGCTCAAAACATGTGGCTATCAGATTCTTCTTTAAACAAGGTCATACTGCAGAGCTGTACAGCGCATCAACTGATGCTTGTGCAAAAACACGCTGGTGGAGAAAGTAGTTTACACTAGCATGTATATTAACTTGCACTTAATAGTTTCAAGTTTCCCATGATAACCTCCAGTAATACTTTGTTCTCTTTTCGGGTCTTTGAAAAACATGAAAAAACACCCAGCTTGAATGAATATCTTACACATTTGTTGAAGTTCCTGCCAGCCAAGAATTTATCCATGGAATATTTCATGATCAAATACTGAGTTGAATGGACAAAAATATTCATGCTCTTTATTCTCCAAAGAAGAAGAAGGAAAAAACATGATTAGAGGGTGAGAAATAATCTGATTGAGATTATACTAAATTAGACTTCTAATTAATTTCTTTATATAGAAGGCTGATATCACTGATTTATTGTAGTCAACTGTGAGGTTCCAGCAGCATGGAATATCATGATCTGGGGGTGTTGCTTGTTGCCAACTCTATCTAAATGGATGGTATTTGTTCCAACTGAACATGCTCATCATGCCAGCTAGCAGAGGGAGTGCATTCAGCCCACTCAGTTCAGTTCTAAAGCGAAAGGAGTTCTCCACAGTGTGGGCAAATAGTTGCTCTGGCTGACTCCCACACAGAGCCTCAATTAACTATCAGCAGCTTCAGGACATTGAATTTACTTGCCACCTACAACAAAAAAGTAAAGCTGCAGTGAGCAAGACTGAGCAGTTGTTGCACATCACTATCAAGGAGTACAAGGAGTGTGGGTGTTGGTGCTGTTTAATGGGTACATGGGTAGAGATCTTAGTGTTGACATGTTTAGAACCAGACCTTCCCCTCAATTCATAGGTTCCTGGATGTTGTTCATAACCGATCTCTTCTATCTTGTCAGAGGAGCTGTGTAGTCTACTGTGGACAACGGATTCTTCTCTATCTTTCCTCCTCTTTGCTGCAGTATTCAAACTGTTCCATGGGACTTTGCTCATCAACAGGTCAGTACAAAATACCTAAACCAGAAAACTCACTGTTCATGCTAGCAGTGAGCAGGTAACTTCTAAACTTACCAGGAAGGCATACTGAAGCACAGATTAAAACGTCCGTAAAGCAATGAGGTTCTTTACATGTGAGGTATAGCCATCGGGTCTACCACAATCCAAAGAGTAATAGCTGAAATGCCACAATGGGTAAGTTAAGATGGCTCTTTGAACTCAGCAAGAATTCTGAAGAGCATTTGTAAAATCAAGAAGTTTCTAAAAAAGTTGAAAGGATAGTTTTAAGAAATAGCAAATATATGTTTCTTAATAGTCAGAATTTTCACTTGGGGCTTCATGTGGGCATAAAACAGATAAAGCCAATAAAAAGCAAAACGAGGCTTTGGGGAGTGTATGATCACTGTCAAATATCTTGGTGTTTGTCCTATTTTTGTCTATATGATGTAAGGTTTGTTCCAGTTATATATATCATTGTCAATCAGTCTGGTTTTAACCCCCCCAGATATGAAGTGCATTTCAGCACCAGCAGCTGAGAAAAAACTAGTTCACAATAGAAGGAAATAGGAAATATAAAATATAAAATAACAAAGAGAAAAAAATCCTTAGAGATTACTATTTTTTTAAAAATTAAATTTCTCTAGTGTCTCTTCAGCGGTGGAGGAAATCTTCATTGCCTAGCATAAACTGCTGGTAAAGATACTGAGGACAAAAACATCTGTTTCATTGCTGATAGTAGCTAGAATATATAAATGATTCTGTATTTAATTTTAGAAGTAATTACATATGTGTACGGACCTGTTTCTACTTATGCACGGGAAAATATTTAACAGGGGAATTTACTGTTGTGTCCCCATTTAATACCTTTCCCAGAACAGCTAACTGCTCCAGAAACAAAATTCCATTTGCTGAATAATTATGAACTTTAGGGTGGTTACATTAAATAACCAAAAAGCAATTCAGACCTTTCTAATTCAGGAAACTGAAGCTGTCTTTAAAGAACAGCTCTGTCCTATGGGGAAAAGGTAGTAATAAGATTCTATCATCGGCAAAAAGATTAATATGATTTCAAGAAGATATTCTTGGCCATCGGCTTAATATAAAGACATAGAACAGGAAAGTCATTATCTGACTCCAAAAATAACTACTGGCTTTGCCAGAAACTATAACATGTCAGCCATGGAACTGAATGACAAAGCCTTGGAGAAAGCCAAATGGCAAAAGAAAAAAGCTGCATAGATTTGTAGTGGTTGATGATTGCTCTCAATGATACACATGACAACAATCTGATGTAGAAAAAGCTATTGGAAGGAATCTGTAAAACACATTTCCTTTGGGTTATCTGGTGAATTTGTTTCAGTTCAGTGCTCGCAGTTTATTTCTGAGGAGTACTTGACATTACTACAGTAATATCTAGTTAAACACTGGGGCAGCTCCCTACCACACACACCAGTAAACACATGGACAGAGCAGTCTATGCTGGCAGATGAGTGATAGCATAAGGGTGAAAACCCTCCTGTTTGTTCCTCACATTATTATTGCAAAGACTGAAGAGTATTATGTCCTTAAATTTTGTTTCACTGTATAGGTTAAACGCTGCTTGCTCATAATTATAAGAAAAGGAAATGGGAATAGCACAGGAGAAAGCAGGAATTCAAGTCTAACACATTTCAGAGGTGTTAAAGAGCAAATGATTAAGAGACCAAATAATCACTTGATTTTAAGTAAAAGCTCAATCTGAGTGCTGTTTCCACCTTTGGAGTTAAAACAAATAGCTGCAGTTTTCAAAGAAAAAAGGCATTTTCCCAGGGAAATGCTGTCCAACCTGTATTAGTGAGGGTTGAAAGGAAAAATGACAGTTGCTCTTCCTGAAAGAGCAGCACTAATGAAAACAGGTTCATGGAACATGTATAATACTAAACATGAGATTACTGGAGGTTTAGTGGCTACATCTGAGGAATGCTTTAATGGTTGTATCTAAGCAGCAGTTGGGAAATGGTATGTTACATGAGAAAGCTTAGTTATTGCTCTACATCTCACGGTGCTGCTATGATGTACTTTAGACAAGTGAGCTCTACAAAGCCAGTTGATCAGAAGACTTTCTGATATTTTGCTTTCTGATATCTACGAACATGCCTGAAACATTTCAAAGTTTGTTTTGGTCTTTTTCCCTAGACTTTTTCTTTTTGTACAAATCAAAATATGAAAATCACTGCTCTGCACTCCAAACAAGGAAAACTTTATTTTGTCATTTTATTACATCACTGCTTTTCTGCATGTTGCAAAACCGTAGCACGTAGAGTAACATACCTTTATTTATGACATCATGGCCTTGCTGTTAATTCAATAAACAGTAAAACTCGTAAATAAAGTACTTAGCTGTCTGCCCTCCTTATGGATTTATCAGCCTCACCTAAGGTAATTTTGCTGCAAAGCTGGACATTATTTTCACGTATACCTGCTCTGTTCACAATGAGATGTACAAGCTAAAACTCTCAAAGCAGCCAACTTGTGGGTTTGAAATTCATGACACTTATGAACTTTATGGGAAAATGCACAGCTACACTATAAATTTTTTTGAAAGTTGAAGCAGAAACTTGTGCCTATGATAAGATAGTGTTAGAAAAGCTCTCACATTAGATTTTTGTCTGGGCCTTTGAAGTCAAATGCAGTCTGATCTTTACCTCTAAGTCAGATTTATACTTAACTCTTAACACGCTCATTATTTCCCTGCTGCTTTTCCAAATATCATCACTTGCCTTGACCCCATCAAAGAGGTGTGTGTGTGTGTATGAGTAGGACAAGCTGTTAGCCTGATCTACAAAGATTGTTAAATCTGGAGGAAAAAATTAATAAAAAATGCAGTTTTATTTAGTCTGGGAGATTTTATGTTGGTTTCCTTGAGCACGTTAATACTGGCCTTCTTAGAATGGCCTTTAACATTCCCTTTACCTGTGCTGTTACCAAAACTAGGTCTTTTCAAGAAACTTAAGAAAGTCTCATTGTGAATAAGGGGAGCACACCAAAAAAAATATTAAGAAATGTTGTTCTTAATTTACAATATTTTCATCTTGAGAAGGCTGTTAGATAATCATCTAACAAAGTGCCTTCGTAGCTGTTCTGTGTAACAGGATTGAGCTGATGGTGCTTTGGGAGTCTTAAATCAGGTTTTCATTGCTTTAGTCAGTCTGAACTGGTGCCCAGATATTATTAGAGTCTATTTCCTTGTGTGTTATAAACAAAGATTAGAGCTGTGCAAAACTCAGCCTTCACAGCATTTATACAAAGATTTTCTTCAGTTTTCTTATTTGTGGATTCTCTGCGCACCCATATTTGCTTTCTGTCTGACATTTCAATAAGGCTACAAATGGTAGGATAATCATTATAGTAGCTGGGAAAAAGAGCCCCTTCACCCTCTTGGGAGTCAACAGAGTATTCAAGATTATAAATACTAAAACTATAGGCACCAAAGAGGACTGAACCAAGTCTCATGCATTTCAGCTAGGGAAATGAAACTGCAGTTGCTATGGACATTTAAGAAGTAAAGATATGATCACATTTCCCAGGTCTATTATATCTATCTGGAAATTTTCCTTAGAGTCTGGGTGGGGTTTTTCTTTTTCAAGAAAATTATGGGGCTTAGGAATTGTGCTTTTGTTGGTCAGAAGTGTGAATTTCCTTCAAAAATTCCAACTTTTCATTAAAACACGCAGGGATCATCTAACATGGACAAATTTTGGAAACAGAAAAAGTGTCCTGGGAGGAGAAGGGGAGGCTGACACATAATGAAGTATTCTCCTCAGAAAATTAAGATTACGGGGGAAAAAATATCTTCCCTTTCCCACTTGCCTCTTGCTCACACATTGGAGTGTAACTCCCAGCTCATTCTCTCACCATGTCCCTGGATCTCATTTATTTGCAGTGGTGCCTTACAGATGACTTTCAGCTTTGGGAATCCTCCATCCAATGCAAAGCCTGATTTGTGTCTGTTCAGACTCACCTGGTTTTGAGAGGAGTGAATCAATGGTAGGAGAAAGAGGCTGTGGTTTTATATCACAAATAGAATTTCAGATACTTGTAAACCCCTTCTTTAAAGTGTCATGCTAGAAAATGCACTCTCCAAGTCTTGCCTAGAAAGTTATCTTTCACAAAGCTCTTCATATTCCCATCACCTGGTAGGTGGTATCTCATCCAATGGGAAAGCATAAATTTGGGAGGTCTGGGGAAACAGGATATATTAGTGCCATATGACACCTTTATTCTTATCTAGATTTGAAGAAAAGAGAGACCACAATATCCTTTGAAGTAATACTGTCAAGATTCAGGAATAGGTATTTATAAAATGTTAAACTTGTTGGAGCAGGGACCATCTGTTTTATGCATTACAGAGCACCTACCATGATAAATTGCCTGTCTGGTGTTTAATATTTTTCATTCTTGTGATTTTAGTAGCAGTTAATTGTAATATTTTGTACCTTATCTGAAAAGTGAGATGGCTAGGGAATTTAGTTAGGGGAAAAAGCTAAAGCAAATTGAAACAACAGCAACACATAAATAATTATGAGAGGAAAAACTGAGAAGCTCAGTTCATCAGAAACTCTCCCCTGAGCAAACCCACAATGGGAATGGAATGGACCTAGAAAACAAGTGGCATCTGGATAAAACTGCATTTCCAGTTGCATTATGGCAAAGCAAAGAAAATTACGTACATACACGTTTGTACTACCTAGATAGACAAACAGATAGATATTGTACTAGCTGGTTAAGCAAATTCATTGTGTTGGGAAGAAAGATTTTGACCTCTTGTCTTTACCATGGTCACATCTTCATAGCCTTCAGTAATGTTTGAAAATATAAGGTGCTATCCACTGCTCCCTGAAATCAATGAGAGCCATCCTCAGTTACAGTAAATATTAACTTTGTGGGTCACTTGTTATTTTAAACTTACAGTTTTTATAATAACAAAGCTGAGGTAAAATCTTTCACATAAATCAGTTTCAGAGACAGAAAAAAAAAAGGAGGTGAAAGAAGGTATTTTGGGGTTGGATTTTAAATTTTCCTTGCAAAACCTTATTAAAAAATATCACTGAAAAATAGTTAAAATTTCCAGTGGAAATACACGCCATGCTATTTTATCATCTCTAGTGTCTGATTTAAATGTCTATCTATGTATCATTATTTATTTTGAAGTAAATGGATGGAAAGTGTGAAGCATCCAACAGAGACTACAAATGCTGGGCTGATTTTTGCTTAGTCACACCAACCAGTTTATCTGAGACCAAGTTGCAGACATTTTGCTAGTGAAAAAGTGGCAGTTTTCCATGCATTTATTTATTTTCCATGTAATTTCTGATTAAAACAGCAATTCCAGTATTTTCCAGTTCTAAAATGTCAAGTAGTTGAACTGGTGGGGTTTCCAACTCAGTAGTGATTCAGTTGTAATTAGAATAATGCTAATTCAATTCCTATTTGTGTACAACTAAATTTCACAGTAAAAGTTTGAGTTTAGTTCCAATATAAGAAAAACATATTGTTTATTGGTCTGAAATCTTTCTGACTCCCTGGCTGTGAGGAGCAGTTTATCATTGACATTGAAACGCTATGGCAAGACCTCATGAGTTCTGAAAATAAGCAAGCAGTTTTTTGCCTGAGCAGCATCAGTGCAGGAGAAGAAATGAATTCAGATTGATCCTTAAAGCAGGAATATGGGCATCACTTAGGTCTAGAACTAGTCTTATAAACTGGTGCACTTTATCAGGAAGGCAGCAGAAAAGCTTTCTGTAGACTCTTTAAATTCAAGTAGAGCTGAAACTGCAATTGGCCATCAGAAACATACCAGAAAGAACAGTCATGATTCGCCACAGTAAAGGCAGCTTTTCTTTTGTAGACACACTGTCCACTGTAACATCCTATAAGACATTCATACATATGTTTAAGCATTCTGAGGAATAATCTTGAATTTAAACGGATTTGGCCAGATGGAGTTAAAAAGTTGTTTAAATGCTACCATATTTCTGGTTAATAGATACTTTAAAAGGCTTCTGCCTGTCCATGGAAAAGAGGATAATTTAGAAATGGAAGCAAATAAACAAAAGAGTGAAAGCATAGTTGGCTTAATGAACATTTCAGGGGTCTATTTACAATAGATCTAGTTCTTGTGATTTTCACTCTAGGTGCTATCATTCTTGAATAAGCAACCTTTAATTTCCTTCACAGGCTTTTAAAGGAGGTTGCCCTCTCCACACCTTTATTTAAAGAATTGTAATTCCATTAAAGCCTGATGCATTTAGTGATTACAGTCAATTAAAAAATCCTACATAAAACACTCTCTGTACTTTTGGTGACTTGAATGATGGTCATTTAAAGCCAGAACATATCTTTTTCAGCCCTTTGCATACCTGAGACACAGTCCAAGTGCAACAGACACATATAGCACCCAAACTTAACCAAATACATTATATTGCCATTTATTATAATGACTTATTTCAACAGATGATTTATTTTCTGCTGTGGTTCCCAGCCTACCAGGCATTTCTGAATGCAATCAGAAATTCAGACCTAGACTTTGTAACTGTGGTCTCGGAATCTGAGGAGAATTACTTGGAGCAGATTTTTCCACCCTGTCTTTCGAAAACACTGCTTAATTTCTTTCCAAGTGTCTGCTGGCTGAGGCTCTGACTCCAGGCTCTGTTCTTGCGCAGATTTCCAGTACAATGCTAGGGCAAGCTGTTGTGCTCTGTTCCCAGTCTCAGGTTAATGGCTCTGTTCTGATTCATTCCTGCTTTAGAGACAAAAGCCATTAACTTTATTAGGTGCTCAAGTATTGTGCTAACAAGGACCAATAAACACTTCAGTTTTAGCATGGTGCCAGCCTAGCAGGTCAAATCATGACAGAGGAGGATGGTAACCCTTTTTCATTGCCTATAAATGGCTAGAGTGAAAGAAATGCTTTCTATAGGCATCCCTCATACTAAGTAATTCAGATTAGCAGATGAACCATGTCCCTGAAGATGCATGGATAAAGACGTCTGTGTGAAGCAAAGCCATTCTCTTGGCCTGTGATTTATACAGCCTTATAAGATTTTCTTTTTTCCTCCTCCCTCAACTTTAAAAATGAATGTGTATTCTTGTAAAGTTATCAAAATGAAGAGTTCATATAATTTGCAAAGCACAAGCAATGTTCTGGTTTTGTTCAATTGCTTTCATCTTACAAGATCTCACTGAGGTGTAAGCAATCATAGAATCATGGAATGGTTTGGGTTGGAAACAGCCTTAAGACCATCCAGTTCCAAACCCCTGCCATGGACAGGGATGCCTCACACTAGACCATGCTGCCCAACCCTCTGTCCAACCTGGCCTTGAACACTGCCAGGGATGGAGCTTTCACCACTTCTTTGGGCAACCCGTGCCAGCGCCTCACCACCCTCACAATAAAGAACTTTTTCACTATATCTAACCTGAACTTCCTCTGTTCAATTTTAACCCATCACCCCTTGTTCTATCACTGCAGTCCCTAATGAATAGTCCCTCCCCAGCATCCTTATAGGCCCCCTTCAGATACTGGAAGGCTCCTCTGAGGTCTCCACACAGTCTTCTCCAGGCTGAACAGCCCCAACACTCTCAGTCTGTCTTTATATGGGAGGTGCTCAGCCCAACAGTTCTGAGCACAACTGAGCTCCCAGTTCAGTTTTGAGATCATCTTGGAAAGAAGGGAGAACAAGATTCGCAAAGGATGTGGTTGCTCCAGGGCCTGAACTGCAGTTTTCAGAAGCTGTAACTCATTCTGTGAGGCATCAAAGCCTGTTGTCACATACTTTTAAAGTACTAAAATTTCCTCTGTCTGAGGTATTATTCAAAATGTCCTTTTCAGGGCTCGAGTTAAAGAACATCGCAATGTCTAGACAGTGGGTATGTGGCTCAGAAAAATGCTTCTGGCAGTACACATTTACTGTTGCTTTTGACAATGTAAAGGTCTTGGTGTTTCTAGAGGAAAACTCATTGGTTTTACATGCTGATGAAGGAGCTCTTTAAAGAGGCTGGTTTTAATTGTTTCTGATGTGTAGCATGTTATACCTTCTACAAGCAGAGATGTGAATGCCTGTAATGAGAACAGAAGTCCAATACATCACTTTTCTCTGAAACCTCTTACAGGTTATAAGTCTCTCTGACATAGAATTCCACAAATCAAATTCTGAAAACCACTGTGTTAGGTCCAGCTAATAAAAAGAAGCAAACAAACCCCTGGGTGCATGATTTTAGAGCACAGTGATTGAACCACTTATTCAGAAAGTAAGAGAATTGAGTTACAAACAACACGTATGGTCTCTCTGAGCACCAGGCCAGGAAATGGCACAGTCTTGAAGCAACCTTCCTTCAGTGCAGGGAACAGTGTAAGACTGATAGAGAAGGAAAACAAGAAGCTTCAGCTTGATGGTTACAAGGGAAAACTTTCATGGTTTGGACATTTATGAGACTAGTTTGCTGTGTTGATAAATAACAAAACTGTTTTTTGGGAGAACCATACACAATGAAATAGCATCTTCCTAAACCAAAGGAACATTCAGCTCCCTTGCAAAAGCAAAAGCTGTATAAAAAGTTGTCCTTCAAGACCAGTTGCCATTTAAGAGAGGAAAAGTGTGTATAGGAAGAACATGTAATAGTAAAACTATGCTGTTCTTTTTGCACTGCTGGGACAGAAGATAAGTCCCTGGCTGCTGTGTTCTAGGAGCCATAGAAATTGTTAGGGATCTTGCGTGGGGGAATATATCTATGTGGTTTTCTCCTTCAAAAATATTGAAGATGAGGGTGGATAACACATATGCAAACTAGAAATGTGACAACATGGTGCCTGTGTGGGTGACTGCAAACAGTCACTGAGGCAACAAGAACAGACCTCTTCACAAGAAAGTCCAGAAGGAGTTGCAGCCTTTCTTTCTGAAGTGAGTCAGCTCAGAATAAATATGATTGATAAGAGTTGTGGATAAATAAAATAGCTTCTGTGTTGCGGAGCTAACTTGAGTGTATCTTTGCAGCTCTGCATTGTGCAGTATATCTTCTGATATCAATACAGGTTAAAAGAAAATAGATTGTGCTTTGCCAGGCATCCCCGGAATAGGTTAATTTGATGCTATGTGTTCTTTAACTCCAAATATTTTGAAGAGCTCCAGAAAAAGAGCTCTTTGTTCCATACTGCATTTGTTCCATACTCCTACCACTGTTGTGCTTCACTGCAGTGCATTCAAGTGTATCATAGTTTTTTAAAAGCCAAAGCATAAGCTGTAGCTCAAAAATATACAAGGCAACCAGGGAACTGCTCAGACAAACATGTTCAAGTAGCTACTCCAAATTCAGAGATGCACACTTACTGCAAAAGGAAAACAAATCTGGTGGACGTTAAGACCCCTGGGGTTCTAGTTGACCCCTCTCAATGCTTTAAGTAGTTCTCAATAGTCTGTGCTGTGGGTTAACCTTGTCTGGATTCCAAGCTGCTCTCTCACTCCCCCTCTTTAGCAGGACAGAAGGAAAAAGATCAAAAAACCTTGTGGGTTGACATAAGGTCAGGGAAATCTCTCATCAGTTGCTGTCATGGTCAAAACAGACTCTCTTACTGAGAGAAGTCTGACTTCAAAAGAGTTTTTCCGGACCATACTAATCCATGTTTTGGTGGAGGTTCCTCAGTGTTCCTATACCTCAGTTCTATTTCTTTTCTTCTTTTTGTTTTTCTACCTTCCCTTACTTTAATCAAGACATTGCTGCAGATGAAGTCATGCACTTCACTCTTAAGAAAGAAGCAGCAATATACTTTATTGATATAAACCAGTGGGTTAACAAAGTGGTAAATGTAACAGTGGTTTAACAACATTAAATGGCAAAGTAGACTTGACTGTTCACTGCATAGAGGATAAGGTCAGATAAAAATGTCAGGGAGACCATCCTGATGGGTCATGAGATTTAGAAAGGATGCCTGTGCTTTCTGAACTCCTCCTCAGAGAGGAGTCCCTGTGTGTTTGGATCCACTCGTAGTCCCTGACTTGATCAATGGTTTATGTCTATAGGATAATATATGTGCAATCAATCCTTATATATCACTTAGCTAAGATTTCAAAGTTTAGCATGCTATCTGTCACTTGCTGAGGATCTGTTGTGATGTGGAATCTCTCAGCCTCAAGGAGCAACCTTTAAAGGTGTCCCTACGTTGGGGGAGATCCTAGCATGCAGCCCACTGCCATGAAGAAGCTCAATAGACCCTGGGCTTGCCCACTAGTTATAGAGTAAGATGATTGCCTTTCATTTGCATACCAGCAAGACATCTGGGTCATGGATCCTGACAGTCCTTGTCTACCATGTGGCCATGTGTCTCCCAAAGTCTGGAGTAAGCTGGATGCAGTGATCACAATCCCCACTGGTGGTTATGGCATAAACAGGGAGGTGACAGGAAAGCGGAGACAGAAGCATACCACTATAGACATAAGTTCTCCTTCACTCCAATTCTTTCAAAATGGATTATACCTCTAAAAGATAGTTTCATCTATCTTTGCTAGTTCAACTGCTAGCTCTTGAGTTTGATTCAGGAACTACTGGGTAAATATTGGATAGATATAAGGCAGAAGTTCTTTACTGTGAGGGTGATGAGGCACTGGAACAGATTGTCCAAAGAAGTGATAAATTCTCCATTCTTGGCAGTGTTCAGGACCAGGTTGGACAGAGCCTTGTGTGACATGGTCTAGCATGAGGTGTCCCTGCCCATGGTAAGGGGATTGGAACTGGATGATCTTAAGGTCCTTTCCAACCCAAACTATTCTGTGATTCTATGAAAATTTTATAACCTGTGTTAGATGGGTCAGACTGGATGATCACAATAGGGCTTTTTAGCCTCTGAATCTATGATTCTCTTTTTCTTCTTATCTTGTATCCTTTTCCCTCCCAGGCTCACATACCTTTCCTTCCTATTGACCCTAACACAGCACAGATTTATTTGGCTGTAATCTTTGTCTCTAGAATTTCCCTGTATTTTAAATTAGTATGGTAGGATCAGCTTTTCCCATTCATCTTAGTAGGAGACTGGAGAGACACAATACAACTGTACTATAGAAGAGGATGAAGGGAGGGGAAGCATGGCAAAACTCATAGAATCTGTTATTTTAGTTTGACTACTAATTAGCAAAGCAATTTGCAATAGCAGAGCTGCGTTATTTGTCACATTCTGGCTCTGTCTGCCTCCTGTTACTGATGAGGCGCTTGATTCGTTGTGCTTTTTTTCTCTTCCTTTCTCTCACCTCCTGTTGTGTGAGCACCAGCTCATCAGAGGCAGTGGCCATTAAGATGTTTCCTTGGAGAGAGCGAAGATGGGATGCCAGAATCTGGAATTTAACCATCTACATACACTACTCTTCCTGACACTTTTGTGTTTATCAGGCTCATGGTGTCAGAATGTTGTTTAGCATTTCAGGAATATTTGATTCAACAGCATCTTGTTTGCTGACCTTCATGGAACTGTCAAGAGTTCTTTCTGATTGACCAGAGAGTACAGGCCAAGGAATCCTTTCTTCTGCAATCTGAAAGCTTAGAAAAGGCACCTTGACTACTGACAACCTGAGGCAGATCCAGGTATCAACATGTATGAATCAGTTTACAGCTCAGATAATCCTGGGGCTTTGTCAGAACGCACTGAAGTCAATCAAAAGATCATAGGTTTTTCTGCTTGCTTAGGCAGATTAATAAATGCCCAGGTAATAAATGCTAAACCCTTTGGGAAAGCACTGTTATCTGTGCAGCAGTCAAGTAGCACACAAGGACAAGCTCTGTAGTTAAAACAAATTGTGGGCCTGGTTGATCATTTGAAATATTCTTCAATGGAAAACTCACTTTCCAAAGATGAAATACTGATTTATCTGTTTGTATATTTTTTGTTCTTCTCCCTCATCCTTTAAGAAACCATTCAATATACCAGGATCTGCTCTATCCTTTCCTAGATTTAGGTTACATTCCCCATCCAGGAGGTGAGATCCTACATCATAAATACAGAACAATTTCCATCACCAAAGTTTTCCAGTGATTCTAAAAATGCAGTAATGGGAAATACCAATTTGATAAACAACTTCAGTGTTAGGGGTTTTCCTCATAGTTCCAATTAAACCAAGGGAAAACCCTGCTCTGAATTATTTTCTCTTCAGAATTCAAAGCTGCAAATCAGGCAGTGCTAAACTCTGTGATTTATCAGATTATCCACAGTGTATCTCTGTAAGGAAGCCACCAAATCCTCTTCTTTCTCTCTGATCAAAGTATTTATCTCAAGTATGTTTACAATATTGCTTCTTTTAAAGCTTTGATTTCTCACAGAAATACCTTTTTAGCAAGTTTAGTCTTATCATCACTTAAATTTTGTAATTTTCACCACTAATTTGAAATTGCTTTCTCACACATTTTTTTCAATGAAAGATGGTCTTACTTTGGCTCTAATAGGATGGCTTATAAGATGAGGCCACTATCAACCCCCTTTAAATCTGCTTATACCACCACTATGGTGTGGTGCAACTAAGCATACTACTGGGGATTAGGATCACTGGAAGTTAAACATTACCGTATTTAAACATGCTTGGGGGTCTAGATTTAACTTCCTTAAGCATTCCTATTAAAAACCCCCACTAACTGTTATTATTGGTGAAAAAAAGAAGATTAAAACCAAAAAGGATAGCTGTCACTCACCAATCAGAACTGCCAGCTGGATGAATATTTTCAGTCCCCTACCCAGTTGTTTTACAAAGAAGATGGGCAAAGCGAATTTGTTAATACTTATTCTGACTTACTGCAGAGAAAGACCTTCAAAGCAGAGAGTGACCAATTTATGATGACTATTTCTCCATTAAATTGCTCTATTTCTTGAACTAGTACTTAAGACACAAAGTATCCCAAGTCAGGCCCACCAGGTTTGTAGTCCCTAATGTCAGCAGAATAAAATATAAAGATAAATGGTATTTTTGTATGATTGATCAAAATACCAAGCAATTGTTAAGAATAAAGAAAATTCATATCTAGACAATGCTAGAAATTCATAATAGAGTCACACTATCAAACATATGCACGCAGACCCACTAATTTGCATATATATGCACAGAAAACCTCATATGCAAATAACAGGTCCAAAGCATCTGTCCATCTTTATGTTTCCAACGAACAGATTTTGTATGAGCCAAACTTGCATTCAGCATTAGAGGCTTTGGGACAAAGACTACTAAAAATGGTAGTAGGAAGGCAGGTGCCAAGATTACCATTTGCCAAACTTCTGTCTCAAAGAGAGCAATGTGTGCTAGCAGAGACAAAGAGAAGAGAGAATTCCTGAATTCAAAGTGTAAGTTAATTTATAATGAACATGTAGTATTCACTTATATCAATAAAGAATAGTACACAGTTAAAAAATCATCTTTGAAATGTCAAATACTTTTTATTATGAAGCTGTTTTCATAAACAACATTAATCATATCCACACGGAATTTCATTTACAAGGGAGACATTTAATTTCAAACTCCCGAGTCTCCTATCCTCATTCTCATTAAATATCAGTAACTATCTTCAAGAGGTCCTCTTGTCTTCATTGGCCCAATCCTGGTAGCTCCACTGGTTCAGTAGGTTTAGCTTCTTCTAGTCCAACTAAAGGTCCGTATTCCTAACAGCACTACAATCAGAGTAAACTTCCAAACAATGTGAGTAGTGGAAGCAGGAAACAGTTTCTGCATTGTGAAGGAGTAAATGCAAGACTGAAATGAGAGATTGCTCCATGGAAACAAGTACCTAAATTTGCTGTTTGAGGGTAGATGGTGTAACTATATGGAGTAACTATAAACAATACTACAATTCAACTGAAAAGCTTTGATGGAAATAATGCTCTGAGTGTTGCTTCTAGCACTATGTTAGAAGCTGTCTGCCTGTAAAACAATTATGAAAGGTAATTACTGTTTCAATTAATGGTCTATCATTGTTCTATAACACAAATGATCATTCTTTTCTCTCAGTTATAATTGCTCTATTACAGACCTTTAGAAGCTGTGACATTTGAAATGGAGTAGAATGTGTGTAAAATACGCTCAGTAACCCCATTTTTACTTCCCAATTTCTATTCTGATGCTTTACATTCAGTTTTATTTCATAAATTCAGATATTACTTCAACTTCATGTAATTAAACCATCTGCGGAACTGGTCTAAGAAGAAGATGTACCTTCAACAGTGCTAACTTTGTATTGCAGGTTCACTTCAAACAAGATGGGAATCCGCACTGTGTATTGTTGGTAACAATCCTTCCAGAATCAGAGTCACATACCAAGATCTTTATAACATCCATGGTACAATTCACTAAAATAAGTATGACATTGGCTTAGAGGAAGTAGATAGTCTCACTGTTCTCTTGTGAAGCTATATATGCCATCAATTGCCAGGGTTGTCAATTTCTTTTGCCTTCAACAGTCTTTATCTAGCAGATAAAGACCTCCTCCTTCTTACCCAGAAGACCTCATGCCATTACTGCCAACATCTTATCCTGGCCAGGAGCTACACACAAAATGCTCGTGAGCCACAATTCAGTCACCCATATAACATCCCATCTTTTCTATTTTTACTGTCTATTCTACCAAAATCATTCTATAAGTCTGAGAGACTTGTACATCCTGAGATTCATTTACACTGAATAATAAGCTAGGTTCAAGTATTGTCTCAGCAGTATTGCAAAGCGTGTGTTTACTCCTCTAAATCAAAAGAACAACTGTGGATGTTCTTTTCAATCAGTGTCTTTGCCAGAAGTGCCATATTCTATGCCAATCAAAGGGAAGGTGGAAATGGGAAAGTTCTGCAAAGATTGAACAACTACTGTAGACAAAAAATAAAATACCTATTCTTTCAAAGATACTTTAATTTATTACACTAGTGCAGATGTCTCTGCTCCTGCTCTGTACTGTTGAATAAACTTGCTTTTGTAGGGCTGGCATCACATCTGGTGTTATGGTAACTGTGGCAGCAGGCTTGGCTTTCTCAGCCTGGACTTGATATCTCAGTCAGTTCAGGCAAAGGTGCATCTCACTTGGCTGCTGAGAATTTCATAATGTTGCCAATGGGAACATCTGTTTCTAAGTTGTACTTTGGAAGTGGCAGAGAGACCAGCATGCATGCAGGTTGCCCTCTCACTTTCAGGGGCCGCCAGTAGCTACAGCATGTATGGTATTCTGGGACTCAGAGGTTTTCTTAGGTAGCACATCCATGATGGGGTTATGGACTTAGAGCATGAGAAACCACCATGGAAATCAGCAACTAATTGTAAACCATGTTTGGTGGATGTGCTCCAGGCACCCTGTCAGGTTTAAACGGTTTTCTGTAACAGATGCAAGAACTCTTGGATTAGGAGGTTTTGTTATAGGCAGCTCCCTGTGGTTTTGGGTTTGCATTGAGGCATATATTGGCTGTCAGGATACGAAAAGGCTAAGTTTGCTGTGGCAGGCAAGAATTCTCCCCATTCCCCTTAGTGCACAAGCATTTAAAAGAGTTAGACAAGGAATAAGGACTATTCATAAAATGGGACTTTCCATTTTCTCAAGGTCATAAAATAAATCCATTCTTTCTCCCCCATGACCTTCTTAAGACCCTTCCAAAATGTTATAGGTATCATTGTTTGCTGTAAAACACTAAGTAGAAAGTAATGTTAGAATAACATGACTGCTTAAACATGGCTGTGGAAGAGCACCACCAACTGTCCTGTAGCTAAAATCAGCCATCTGCTTTGAACTATGCTCTTCAGTTCTCAATAGATTGGTTCCTCAGTGCAAAGAGTGAGACTTTACTTAATCATAGCTGCTCAAAATTCAGGCTTTCAGTGTAAGCTGATTCCATGGGCTCCTTCTATAGTTAATGAAGCTACAGAAATGTTTTGAAAATAGTAATTGCATCCTGTAAGGAGCATCTAAAGTCAGCAAGGTGATTTTGGAGCCACCTATTTCCATGTTTTGAGTACAAAGTCAGCGGCACTAGTTTAGATCAGCTTTTACAATGAGAGAAATTCACCATTTTGTGACAAACAGCATGTTTTTTTCAAGCATGGCAAAGCCTGTACTAATTCCCTTTCGTGATGCCTCCTGGCCATGTGGTCCTGACCAGCAACTGGACTGATCTTGTTCTTTTTATTGCTCATTTCTTATGCAGCTGTGTGATATAATTCTTCTTCAAGAGATATAACTCTTCTTCAAGAGATATAACCTCTCCATATTGCAGGGAAATTTTACTTTAAGTGAGCAAAATAATTCACAAATGGTAACTACCCAAAACAAAGGAAAAGAACCTCCCTCCAAACAGTCTTTTGAAATTCATCATTTTCTTCCTTCCCTGCATTTTTACTTCAGATAAAGATTTTTTCCTGTAGTCTTCGAATTCATTTCTCACTCCTCATACTGTGGTTTACATTATGCATTTTAGCAGTTTGTCTCTGCTAAAAATAAGTGTTATAATTGTGAATATAATTAGATTTGTTCCACACAATTGCATATAAATGTAATTCCAAGGTGTTTTTAGAACTCCTCTGCTCCTTATTGATGGATTAGTACCAAGGTCTGCTTAGAAATGGTGCTTTTCTATGAGGTAATGCTATTCATGAATCCCAGTCCTACTTCCCCCTTATTTTTGCAACTCTTTCTGCCCAGCATTTTGCTAAAACTGGGAGCATTGGCAAGTGGCTGCCTTGGCAACTGATAGCAAATTAACTTTTGCTTAGCCTACAAGGCGTATTTATTCTGGGGCTTTCAACTTTAAATGAAAGCATGGATCATCTGAAATGTGTTTCTTGGAAATGGAAGAAAGAACAGCTGTTTCATGCTCCTTCGTTTAAATCTCTGAGAGTTGGAGCTCTGGTCGTAGGCAGCTTTAAATAACATTTAAGGATGGAGCAAATAGCAGCCTGCTAGTCTACTGTGATTCACTTGCAGAACTGATCTGAGATGTTGGAGGTTTAAATGAGCTGGCAGCCTTTTAACTCAGTGGTGTGAATTTTGAAATTCATTTTCTCCATACAAAGGATATATGAAAGCTTATCTCTTTCTTTTTTTTACCACTGAACCTCTGTGACATCTGACATCCCTCGTGTGTATTGGAGCTTTTCCAGAGTAGCAGTGGCA